>SNQJ01S0042863.1:6521-22066 GCA_010110895.2 Picea sitchensis
GCAACAAAAAATAATCATTCAAAAAGTAATATTCCTAAAATTAATTTTTCTAGAATATGTATATATTACTACAAATCATTCATAATTTATTAATATCAATCTTGTTATATTTATTTTTCATATATCAATATAAAAATATTTAATTGTCATGTTACTTATTTCATAAAGATTATGAAAATCCCATTTCTTGGACAGCGTTGGTGCTTTGGTTGACATGTGAGCTCCAGGGATTTAAGTTCAAGAACGCATCGACGCTCAGTATCATACATTCAACCAGTGCGTTGTTGTTATTAAAGCACCGGGTTGTGGATTGTATAAACTCATCGGGGCTCCAATATTTTAGGACTTGCCCGGTGCCTATTGTGTAATGTAGGCACCGGTGCGTTAATATTTTAAGCGCACTGATGTGTATGTCTTTAGAAGCACACCGCATGGAAAAACATCTGCTACAACCTCCACCCGCCCAAAATTTTTTAGTTATAATGAAGTTCCTTTATAATCTCCCCAAAACCATCTGCTACCAAAAACGGATGTTTTCGTGGAGGTTTTTTTGACAATTTGTGTCATATTTGTAACACTAAAAGCCTCCACTATAACCTTCTCTAGAGGGTATTTTTCTTGTATTGTTAGTGTCTTTTTCAACTTTTAACAGGGTCTAGCAAATATTCTATGAGGAAAATGCATCACATACCATCTTGATTCGCCATTGTAGTTATTCATCGATGCATTTTATCCTTTGGAGGAAAAGCATATCATTTCCTTCTTTGATTCCCTATTGTATCTCTTCGTCGAATGAGGTTTATCCTGCCAATGTTTTTTCAATTGTTGCAGAGTGTCTAGAGACCAAATGCATCATTTGGAAGCTAACACTACATCTAGAAAAGTAAAACAATGTCCCTCGAGGATCAGAGAAGTAATTCACTACTCTAGAAATATCCATCATCTATTGTATTCATATTAGGATCCCTAGAGCTTGCTTGCTTCACTAGAGGCTTCTCGGATGAAAATGTATTTATTTGAGATTTTGTCGGTAATTATGAGTGATCCAAAAACCAATGGAATATCAAGATATGAGCTGGATATTTTGCACGATTCTTCAATGCCTTTGTTCTCCTTTAGAAAATTCAATTGTAGTTTCGATCATATGATTTATATCTTAGGATTCCACTTCATCTCTGCTCATTTAACGATGTTCTATTGCATTTCAAGGGAACCTTTCATAAATTGAGTGACTTAACCTAGACCCTATCATTGCACGAGGTGATACATTGAATCATGCATTCCTAAAGAGTGTTTGGGTTCATTCAAAACACCACCTCTTATCAGTTCACATGTGACCTAGGTTTTCTCGATTCAATACACAATGATTGGGAGCCTCTTAGACAAACTGCAAATACCTAGAAATGTAATTGGCATTATCACTAATTTACATCATCAAAGAACTTACTCAATGGATAAAATCATCAATCCAACCTTTAGAAGTCTCTTTCCCTGCCTAGACCATTTACTTGCAAATGTATTAATAGAGCTTGTAAAAAGAGGTGACGAGTAGTAGAGAAATTGAGATCCCATTGATTATAAATGCAATTTTATATCAATCACCATGAGAGTTTTTGTTGTTGCATATTCAATGACTTAACAATCCAATACACTTTTCTTGTTCTAGAAAGGGAAAGTACGCACGTTACTTATCTATCTACTTTGCACAAATGGATGTTTTGTTCCAAGAACCAACACTACATTTAGCAAGGTGAGTAGTTGATAGTCGACACTAATATAACACCATGTCTTTTCATTCCTTGGATGTCCTCATTTTTTGATATGTTCCCTGCTCATTATTCCATTTTCTATCGCACTACATAATCATATCTCTTAACAATAAGTATGAATGTGGATTAATGAAAGATATGAATTTACTTTCATCATTACACAAGTAATGATAATCTCAGTGTAATGATATGTGTGCCAACCGATGGAAATGAAGCACTTAGTAGTGGCGGGACTAACAACTACTTATGTAACGTAGTCGAGAAAAATCCCTTGATTGCAATGCATGTTTTTATATGCTTTGATTACTAAGCATGGATAATTTTACTACTTTAAGAACACAATAGGCATTCCACTTGAAGAAGTCATTCATGGATCATCCATAGACAAGCAAAGGAAACAATTACAATGAAACTATCATAGTAGAAACAAAGGCACTTCAATAGGGTCTTTGCATGGTAAGAGGATTTTGAAATCATCACACCATCAGTACGTTATAAGGCAGCAGAAGGATATTCAAAGATCATCAATTCTAGGTTAGTCATTTGGCTAAACTCAAAGTAGAGATCAATCATTCCTCTAGTTGTAATATTTTAAGTACAAACAAGACATCAATGATCAAAACAAGTGATCAATCTATGGTAGGGATGATATAACAAAAGACAAATCTTATGAACAAACTAATATAACTAAAAGCAGTGTGTGTGAAAATGGGGATGTCACTCATAAAGTTATTAATGTTGTAGGCCCTTGTATTCGTAGAGGTCATTGTTGAGGCTAGTTGTCTTATATGACCAATGATGTGCATGTGGATTTTTAACCTCATCCTACGCCCTTACAATTTCTAGATAAGATTTGATGAATATTATTTAGATTAAAGTGATAGATAATTACAAATTCCTCTTAAGAGAGTTAATTGAAACTAGGTCTCCACAATTACAAAACTATTGTGTGAGATTCAGATAAAGTCACATATGGAAGGTTTTGGTTGTGAAGTATTAATACATAAAGCAAAAAGATGGAATTCAAAAGGATTCTCCTAAAATTGAGATCGAGAATAAGCAAGCTATAATAGAACCTTGTGGACATGAAAATCACAACTATCATTGCATGGAACAGTCTACTTACCAGCATCAACATTTTACCAAACAAAGTTAAATTGTTGCTTACTTTTTAAAGAACTAAGTATCCAAAACAACTCAGAGTTGATAAAAATATCTTAGGTTGAGAATGTTTTATAAAATAATTTCCAAAAAGAATTATAGATGGATTGATCCTCTTGTGCTAGGACACTTGATAGAATCTCAAGGATCATTTCCTCTTGTTTACTCAGTCTAAAATCATCAGCAAATACATAATGGAAAGGAAACGTTATAATTCATTAACATCCTTCTTACCCATGATTCGAAGTTGAATCACTTCAGGGAGGATGACTTCTAATGAAACCCGTGGTTTTTTTAAAATATAGAATAAACATTCATTTAATATATAAAGTATGCCATCAATAATTTGTTAGGTTACTTTATAATAATAAAGTTCAATGTGGGGCTCTGCGGCTGGGGGAAACCCTAGTTGCAAATGCCCGCTCCTGTATCTTCCTCTTGGCGTAGTTTCTCTCTTCAGCCAGACGTGGATGAAAAATCTCTTGCCATTCTTCTTGTCTCCTTGTTCAGTGGTGATGCAGGAGCATCGTCAGCAATCACACGTGGAGGGAAAACTCGGTGCCTTAGCATGCCTTTGAATCATTTTGGAATATGAAACACTGGTGTTTCCAGCAAATATTTCTTGAACTGATTGAAAACTGAAGATGATCAAAATGTTTGAGATTGAATGATCATGAGTGATCTGGGAGTTTCACTCCTAGACTTTAATGTAACGACACTTAAGGGGTAGTTAGATTCTTTCAAGAAGATAGGTTGTCAGAGGGAACCCTAGGAACCTTCTTGTATATGTAGATGCATTTTATGCCCAAATGAGGTTGTTGGAGGAGTATTGTTACTGAATAGGAGGTAGTTGCAAGTTAGTTATAAATCCTCAGAGGAGGAAATAGGAGATAGAATAGTTATTTGAGAGAGCTGAGACTCTGTGGTAATCTAACCTGCACATACTATAATCAAATTTTCATATTAATGAAAAAGACAGCAGTTTTTCCTGCACATGGTTGTTTATGTGTTTATATGTTTCATGAATGTATATTGTAGATGCATGATAGGTTTCATATGCAGTAGGAAGATATATTTATCTATCGTTGTTGAGTTTGAAATATCATTCTGGATTATTTAGGTTGTGCAAGGAGTGCAGAACAAAACATTGGAGGTTCTGTAACCAACCCAAGGAGTGTGCATCTAAACTCTGTGGAGTCAGAAAAGAACATTCCAGGAGGGTGCACCGGAGTGATAAAAACTCAGGGGAATCCTGTAGGTTGTTGAATACCTTAGAGGAGAAACTATGCAGAGAAAACACAGAGAGACAAAGTCACTGAGAACTCTATAGAGATCTTCTAGGTGGGCATCGACCAGGTGCAACTGTGCACAAAGAGAACTCTCTGTCGATTTCAAGGAGAAGAGTATCAGAGGAAGATACTCACAGAGTTACTAAATACTCAGGAGGAAGACATGTGCAAGGAGTGCACCAAGCCAACACTTAGACAAAAATGTTGAAAGAATTCGTTTGAAGGCTCATTCTAGCACAAGGAGTACGCAGAGGCGAACTTGTTCAAGTTCAAAATATTAGGAGACTGTTGAGTTTCCAAGAGGGAACCAGTAAAGTCCTTTGAAGGAAGCAGAAGGGTCGAGACCCTTTGGAGTTCTGAGCTAGTTTGAAGCTCAGAAGAGATAGCATGAGGAGTGAGCAGAAGTTAACTTATTCCAAGATACAAAATCTTGGAAGGAATAGTGAAAGTTTGCATGTAGAGTGCAAGAGTGCGCCAGAGTCGAGGACAATATTCATTGTCAAAGCTCGGGAGGAAAAGAAGAGTCGAGACCCTTCCAACCAGTTTCACAAGAGAAGGTTCAAAGACCAAAACCTTTGAACACTTAGAAAATTTCCCAAGTCCAGGAGAACAAAGAAGCTCAGGAGGAGGAGCGACAGCAACCATCAGATTAGCTGCAGGAAGAGATATGGATCGTCATATTGAGGTCCAAGACAAATAAGGAATGAATGAGGAGAATGACAGATCCCATCCGTTGGATCTGAGTGCAAGGGATCGATAGTCATCCGATCAAGTTAAAGTGCACGGGCATTAACCCTTTGTGTGCACAAGAGAATGGACTTTATAAAGTCCCAATGTGAATAGGGATTATCCATCATCCAAAGGGACAGGTGGCACAAGATCTACAACTTTGGAAGTTTGGAGACCGGGAGAAAGTGAGCATGGAGAAGTTGATACTTTCGAAGGCTGAAGTACCGAAGTGGACTAGATTCGTTGATTCAAGGAGGACACATGTGTTGTCTTCGGATGAAAGCACTCCAAGAGGAACGAGTGTGTAGGAGTCTAAAACTCCTGAAGCCCGAAGAGCCGAAGTGGATCATGATCGTGAGATCCAGAAAGACACACATCGACAGATCGTGTATTCCAGTTGAAACCACTCTAAGAGAAATTGAACATGAAGTTGAGACTTCCAAAGGCTGAAGTCTTGAAGTGGAATAGAGTCGTTGATTCAAGGAGGACACATGGCAAAATATCTTCCATTTCAGAGAAAAATCACTCCAGAAGAATAAGGAGTGTGTTGGACAAGAACTCCTGTAGGCCAAACAATTGGAGTTCCTCTGATTCATTTGTTTGCTAAGGACAGGTGTTAGAAGATATTCCACTTCAGAAGATATCCATTTAGGAGGAATCAAGGGTGGAGGGTTTGAAATTCCCGAAGCCCGAATTGTCGAAGAAAATCATGACCGTTGATTTGAAAGGGACACGCGCCAAGAGATCGTGAAAATCTAGGAGAGTGTTCTCCAGAGAGAATGAAATAAAGGAGATTGATCTTGGTCATCGATCAAGAAGCACCATCTGATATCAAAAGATAGACGGTAGTGCTTGATTGCGAGGACAGAAAGTGCTCAGACTTTAAAAATCCTAGAGCGAGCCGCAATCAAAACCATGGTATTGCCAAAGGGATACATGGCAGTTGATAGTGAATTGTGGGGTTAAAAGTGGTGTCGTCTCAAACCACTCTTGGTTTCCCTGCAATCACGTACTTACGTAAGTTCATAGCCCGATGTCACATGTGAAGGAAAGGACCTCGCGAGGGGAGCTAGTGTTTGTTATTTGAATTCTTCAAAGAGGCCAGGAAAGAGCCTACGGGTTCTCCAGAACCTACACTTTGAAGGAAAGGAGACCTGTGTAAATTAGTTGGGGTCTATAAGAGGCCCAAAGAGTCAATCTGACTCCCTGATTTGAACGATCATAGACCGGGAGGTCGCATAGCCCTGAGGGAGAGAAGGGGGGTCTGCATTAAGTGGTATCAAAGCCTAAAATTTGTCTGTGGATTGTAGACAAAGGTGAAAGGAGATAGTTTGATAACATCAAGTGGTATCAGAAGTTGGAGCTGAAGTTCACCTATAGACCGTAGGTGAAGGGAGACAGAGTAATGATTCTTTGTAAATATTTTTTCAAGGTGTGCAACAAATGGTAGATAGCCATGAGGGTTGAAGACAGAAAATATGGTGGCTGAAGACCATAATTTTGGTCGAGGAGCAGACCGCAAGCAGAAAAGTAAAGCAGAAATTGACAAGGAGCTCATTGAGATAAGAGAAGAGATGGAGAGGGTAGCATTGAAGATGCAGCATGAATCAAAGGTACACTGGAGGTATGAATGGCCTATAAACAGGAAGGTAAAATGGCATGTTCAAAAGTTGTTGGCCAGAAATCAACAACAAGAGTTGAGGAGGTGGCTGAGCGAAGTTGAAAACCTCAGTGACAAAGAGGAGAAGGTGATTCACATATGTGAACCAGAAGTTCGGAAGAACCTAAGTGATGAGAAGGAGGTGAGATCATTTAAATATCTCATAGATTTTCAAGAGGGCAGTGATGGAAAATTAATTTTCCAGGTGGGAAATGAGATGAGATCAGTTGATCTCATAGACTACAAGGAGGGCAGAAGAGAAATCCCAGATTGTCAGGTGGGAAAGGGAGAAGAGAGGAGACTATCTGAAAGTCTCATGAACTCAGCTGAGAGTTCACATCAGGAAGGAGAGTTGGTGGAGGAGGATCGGAAATGCATTATGATCATTGGGGTAATTCAAATATTCCTTCCAAATAGTCCAGCAAAGGCTAGCAAGAGTGTTTCACATGAGGAGGTGGTGCAACAAGAATACAAGAAAGAGGCCATGGGGCCAAATGCTTTTAAAGCTAATTGTTTCTGTGATGCAGGTGCAACAGAGGAAAGACAGTTGGCAAGGACTATCAAAGAGGAGGAGAAGGAGAAGATACTGAAGTCTGCCCCAGTAGAAAAATAGGAGAATTCAGATGAATTGATCACTCAATGGAAGAAAGGGCTGAATATGTTGGAGGATTGGTTGGAAAATAAAGAACTAGAATATGGTTGCCAGGAGACAGTCATGAACTAGAAGATGGTTGAAGAGTATTAAACAGAATTTCTCAAAAATTTCAACCTGGGAGCTGAACAAGAGATGACTGCAGCACTGGAGCCTGCAGAAGAAGAGGAAGCAGACATCATAGATCTTGTTGATTTGTATGAGGAACTAGAATCCCTACAGAGAAGGGTGATAGTGAAAAGGATGCACATCCAACAGGCTAAGATGAAAATAGGTGGAGGAGCATACCATCCTGGGGAGCAGCTGGAGGAAGTTGAAATTGAACCAATATAGGAGGAGATGACAAAAGCCAATCTGTCATAGGAGGAAGCTAAGCAGCAACTTAGTGGTGAGGTGACCATCTAGTGCCACAAGAGATGAAGATAACATGAAGGGTAAGATTGATCAGATTGGTAAGGAGGAGAAAGAGCACATATTTCAATGTGCCCAAGAGATGGAGAAAGAAGAGCATTCGATGGAATTGCTCAAAAATTTCAACCAAAAATATGAACATGAAGAATTGGAACCTACAGCAGTAACAGGAGGAGAAGAGAATTAAGAGGAATGGCTCAAATTTTTCAGCCAGAAGTTGAGAAAGAGAGGGTTGTAGAATGTGGACCTACAACAGAGGAGAGAGAAATAGATAGCATGGTTGTTTATTATCTGTGTGAAGAACTGGAAGCCCTAGAGGGAAGGGTAAAGATGAAAAGTTAGCTAATCTAACAAGTCAAGTTGGAAATTGATGGAAAGGAGATGAAACAGAATGAGATGAAGGAGAAGGGATAGGAAGATATATTTATCTATCATTGTTGAGTTTGAAATATCATTTTGCATTATTTAGGTTGTGTAAGGAGTGCACAACAGAAAATTGGAGGTTTTGTAACTAGCACAAAGAGTGTGCATATAAACTCTATGGAGTCAGAAAAGAACATTCCAGGAGGGCACACCAGAGTGATAACAACTTAGGGGAAGCCTCTAGGTTTTTGAATACCTTAAAGGATAAACTGTGCAGAGGAAACATAGAGAGACAGAGTCAATGAGAAATCTGTAGAGCTCTGCCAGGTGGGCATCGAGCAGGTGCAAGTTTGCACAAAGAGAACTCTTTGTCGAGGTCAAGGAGAATATTATCAGAGGAAGATACTCACAGAGTTACTGAATACTTAGGAGGAAGACCTACGCAAGGAGTGCACTAGGTCAACACTTAGACAAAAATGTTGAAAGAAGTCATATGCTCACTGAGGACAGGTGTCAACAGTTCTTCCCCTTCGGAAGATAGCCATTTAGGAGGAAGCAAGGGCGGAGGGTTTGAAATTCTTGAAGCCCGAATTGTCAAAGAAAATCATGACCATTGATTTGAAAGGAACACGCATCGGTAGATCGTGGAAATCTGGGAGAGCCTGCTCCGGAGAGAAGGAAATAAAGGAGGTTGATCTCAGCCTTCGGTCAAGAGGCACCATCTAAGATCACAAGATCGATGATAGCGCTTGATTGCAAGGACAGAAAGTGCTCGAAGTTTAAAAATCCTAGAGCGGGTTGCAATCAAAACCACAGTATTGCCAAATGGATATGCGACAGTGGCAGTTGATAGTGAATTGTCGGGTAAAAAGAGGTGTGGTCTAAAACCACTCTTGGTCACCCCGCAATCACGTGCTTATGTGAGGTCATAGTCTAAGGTCGCATGTGAAGGAAAGGACCTCATGAGAGGAGCTAGTGTTTGTTATTTGAATTCTTCAAAGAGGCCAGGAAAGAGCCGACGGGTTTGCCAAAACCTGCACTTTGAAGGAAAGGGGACCTGTGTAAATTAGTTGGGGTCTAATAGAGGCCCGAAGATTTGATCTGACTCCATGATTTGAACGATCCTAGATAGGAAGGTCACACAACCCTGAGGGAAAGAAGGGGGGTCTGCATCAAGTGGTATCGGAGCCTAAAATTTGTCTGCAGATCATAGGCAAAGGTGAAAGGAGATAGTCTGATAACATCAAGTGGTATCAGAAGATGAAGCTGGAGTTTGCCTATATACCGCAGGTGAAGGGAGACAGAGTATTCATTCTCTGTAAATATTGTTGCAAGGTGTGCAGCAAATGGTAGATAGCCATGAGGGTTGAAGACAAAAAAGATGGCTACTGAAGGCCATAAGTGTGGTCGAGGAGCAGACCGCAAGAAGAAAAGTAAAGAAGAAATTAACAAGGAGATCATTGGGATAAGAACAGAGATGGAGAGGCTACCATTGAAGATGAATCAAGAAGCAAAGGTACAATGGAGATACGAATGGCCTCTAAATAGGAAGGTAAAATGGCTTGTTCAAAATTTGTTGGCCATAAAGCAACAACAAGAGTTGAGGAGGTGGCTGAGGGAAGTTGAAAACCTCAGTGACACAGAGGAGAAGGTGTTTCACTTCTGTGAACTAGAAATTGTGAATAACCTTAGTGATGAGGAGGACATGAGATCAGTTAAAGATCTCATATATTGTCAGGAGGGCAGTGATGGAAATTTAAATTTCCAGGTGAGCAATGAGATGAGATCAAATGATCTCATAGACTGTCAGGAGGGCAGAAGAGAAATCCCAGATTGCCAGGTGGGAAAGGGAGAAGAGAGGAGACTATATGAAAGTCTCATGAACTCAGCTAAGAGTTCATATCAGGAAGGAGAGATTGTGGAGGAGGATATGAAATGCATTCTGATCATTGGGGGAATTCAAATATTCCTACCAAATAGTCCAGTAGAGGCTAGTACAAGTGTTGCACATGAGGAGGTGGTGCAACAAGAATATAAGAAATAGGACATGGGGCCAAATGCTTTTAAATCTAACTGTGTATGTGATGTAGGTGCAGCAGAGGAAATACAGTTGGAAAGGACTGTCAAAGAGGATGAGAATGAGCATATACTGAAGTCTGCCCCAGTAGAAAAAGAGGAGAATTCAGATGAATTGCTCACTCAATGGAAGCAAGGGATAAATATGTTGGAGGGTTGGTTGGACAATCCAGAACCAAAATATGGTTGCCAGGAGACAATCATGAACCAGAATATGGTTGAAGAGTATTCAACAAAATTTCTCAAAAAAATTTAGCCCGAGAGTTGAACAGGAGATGACTTCAACACTGGATCCTGCAACAGAAGAGGAAGGAGACAACATATATCTTGTTGAGTTGTATGAGGAACTGGAAGCCTTGGAGAGAAGGGTGATAGTGCAAAGCATGCACATCCAACAGGCTAAGCTAGAAATAGGTGGAGGAGCATACCATCCTGGGGAGAAACTAGAGGAAGTTGGAATTGAACCAACACAGGAAGAGATGACAGAACCCAATCTGTCAGAGGAGGAAGCTAAGCAGGAACTCAGTGGTGAGACTACATAACTGGAGTCTACAAGAGAGTGGCCAGCTATTGCCATAGGAGATGAAGATAACATGAAGGGTCAGATTGATCAGATTGGTAAGGAGGAGAAAGAGCACACATTTCAATGTGCCCAAGAGATGGAGAAAGAAGAGCATTCGGTGGAATTGCTCAAAAATTTTAGCCAAAAAGATGAACATGAAGAATTGGAACCTAGAGAAGTATTAGGAGGAGAAGAGCATTCAGAGGAATGGCTCAAATTTTTCATCCAGAAAGTTGAGAAAGAGATGACTGTAGAATGTGGACCTATAGTAGAGGAGAGAGCAACAGATAGCATGGATTTTTTTGATGTGTGTGAAGAAATGAAATCCCTAGAGGGAAGGGTAAATATGCAAAGTCAGCTAATCCAACGAGTCAAGTTGGAAATTGATGGAAAGGAGATGCAGTAGAATGAGATGAAGGAGAAGATACAGCTAGTGGACCAGCTGGACAAAGAAATAGAAGATATTAAGAGATTGATGTTGGAAGAAGCACAAGAAGCAGTCAATAGAGAAGGATAGAACAGAGGAGGAGCAGCAGGGCAGCAAAGGCAGCAAGGAAGAAGAGCAAGTGGACAGCTCCAATTTCAGGTTTGGGACCCTGGAGGATCTCAACAGCATAGCAGAGGGATCCATGAGCAGGATCTCATGATTTTCCCAACAATGGAGTATGATGCAAGAGCATCGTCAACAAGAACATGTGGAGGGACAACTCAGGGCCTTAGCGCACCTTTGAATCATTTCGGAATATGAAACACTAGTGTTTCTTGCAAATCTTTCTTGAACTAATTGAAAACTAAAGAAGATTAAAACACTTGGGATTGAATGATCATGAGTGATCTGGGATTTTCACTCCTAGACTTTAATGTAACGATGCTTAAGGGGTAGTTAGGTTCTTTCGAGAAGACAGGTAGTCGGAGGGAACCCTAGGAACCTTCTTGTATATGTAGATGCATTGTATGCTCAAATAAGGCTGTTGGAGGAGTATTGTTATTGAATAGGAGGTAGCTGCAAGTTAGTTAGAAATACTCAGAGGAGGAAATAAGAGATAGAATAGTTCTTTGAGAGAGCTTGAGAGAGTTGAGACTATGTGGTAGTCCAGCCTGCACATATTGTAATCAGATTTTCATATTAATGAAAAAGACAACAATTTTTCCTGCACATGATTTTTTATGTGTTTATGTGTTTCATGAATGTATATTGTAGATGCATGATAGGCTTTATTTGCGGTAGGAAGATATATTTCTCTATCGTTTTTGAGTTTGAAATATAATTCTGGATTCTTTAGGCTGTGCAAGGAGTGCACAACAGGAAATTGGAGGTTCTTTAACCAGTGCAAGGAGTGTGCATCTGAACTCTGTGGAGTCATAAAAGAATGTTCCAGGAGGGCGCACCAGAGTGATAAAAACTCAGGGGAAGCCTCTAGGTTGTTGAATACCTTAGAGGAGAAATTGTGCAAAGGAAACACATAGAGACATAGTCACTGAGAACTCTGTAGAGCTCTGCCAGGTGGGCATCGAGCAGGTGCAACCGTGCACAAAGAGAAATCTTTGTCGTATTCAAGGAGAATATTATCATAGGAATATACTCAGAGAGTTACTAAATACTCAGGAGGAAGACTTGTGCAAGGAGTGCACCAGGCCAACACATGGACAAAAATGTTGAAAGAATTCATCTGAAGGCTCAGTCGAGTGCAAGGAGTGCGCAGAGGTGAAATTGTTCAAGTTAGAAATCTTGAGAGGTTGTTGAGTTTCCAAGAGGGCATGAGAAAATTCCTTTGAAGGAAGAAGAAGGGTCGAGACCCTTTACATTTCTGATCCAGTTTGAAGCTCGAAGAGATAGCACGAAGAGTGCGCAGAATTGAACTTAGTCCAAGATTCATAAGCTCGGAAGGAGTAGTGTAAGTTTATGCACAGAGCGCAAGAGTACGCCAGAGTCAAGGACAATATTCATTGTCAAAGATCAGGAGGAAAAACGGAGTCGAGACCGTTTCAACCGATTTTGCAGGAGAAGGTTCAAAGAGGAAAACCTTTGTACACTTAGAAAATTTCCCAAGTCCAGGAGAGCAAAGAAGTTTAGGAGGAGGAGCGATAGAAACCGTCATATCGGTTGCAAGGAGAGATGTGGACCGTCAGATTGAGGTCCAGGATGAATAAGGAATGAATGAGGAGAAGGAGAGATCCCATCCGTCATATCTGAGCGCAAAGGATTGACAGTCGTCTGATCCAGGTAAAGTGCACAGGCCTTAACCCTTTGTGTGCACAGGAGAGTGGACTTGCCAAAGTCCCTAAGTCTTGAAGTGATTAGGGACCGTCCATCACCAGAGCGACAGGTAGCGCAAGATCTAGAACTTCGAAAGTTTGGAGACCAGAAGAAAGCGAGCGTGGAGAAGTTGAGACTTCCAAAGGTCAAAGTATTGAAGTGGATTAAAGCCATTGATTCAAGGAGGACACATTCATTGTATTTGGGTGAAAGCACTCCGAGAGGAATGAGTTTGCAGGAGTCAAAAACTCCCGAAGCCCGAAGAGTCGAAGTGGATCATGACCATCAGATCTAGAAAGACACGCATCGACAGATCGTGTATTCCGGGTGAAATCGCTCCGAGAGAAAGTTAACATGAAGTTGAGACTTCTGAAGTTTGAAGTACCGAAGTGGACCAGATCCATTGATTCAAGGAGGACACGTGGCAGAAGATTTTCCATTTCGGAGAAAAGTCACTACGGGAGAATAAAGAGTGTGTTGGACAAGAACTCCCGAAGGCCGGAGAGTCAGAGTTCCTCTGATCCGTCTGTTTGTTGAGGATAGGTGTCTACAAATATTCCACTTCAGAAGATAGCCATTTAGGAGGAAGCAAGGGAGGAGGGTTTGATCAAATTCCTGAAGCTCGAATTACAGAAGAAAATAACGACCGTTTATTTGAAAGGGACAAGCGTCGATAGATCGTGGAAATATGGGAGAGTGTGCTCTGTAGATAAGGACAGAGAGGATGTTGATCTCAGTCATCAGTCAAGAGGCATCATCCAAGATCACAATATCGATGGTAGTGCTTTATTGCGGGGACAGAAAGTGCTCGTACTTTAAAAATCCTAAAGCGGGTCGCAATCGAAACAACGATATTTCCAAAGGGATACGTGGCAGATGATAGTGAATTGCGGGGTGAAAAGTGGTGTGGTCTCAAACCACTCTTGCAAAAATGACATGCTTACATGAGTTCATAGCCCGAGGTCACATGTGAAGGAAAGGACCTTGCGAGGGGAGCTAGTATCTATTATTTGAATTCTTCAAAGAGGCCAAGAAAGAACCCGCCGATTTGTCAGAACCTGCACTTTGAAGGAAAGGGGAACTGTGTAATTTAGTTGGGATCTAACAGAGGCTCAAACAGCCAATCTAACTCCCTAATTTGAATGATCCTAGACGGGGAGGTCGCGCAGCCTCAAGGGAGAGAAGGGGGATCTGCATTAGGTGGCCTCGTTGTCTTCTTTGTGGTGGACTGGGGATCAAATTGTCTCACAGATTCGTGTATCATCTGTGTTCCCCGACTTGATGTAGGTTCGGCTAGCGGTCGGTATCCTTTCCCTGTGCACCTGGGGCTCGAGTATTTTGGCACTCGCAACCTCTATTTGCTTGGTTTTTACATTGGTGTTAGCTTGGGAGAGGATCCATTTTTTGGTTTCGAGTTGCAGTCTTTCTTATGGGTGCTCTTGCGGGGGTGATGCCTG
Organism: Picea sitchensis; assembly: GCA_010110895.2. Taxonomy (NCBI): domain Eukaryota; kingdom Viridiplantae; phylum Streptophyta; class Pinopsida; order Pinales; family Pinaceae; genus Picea; species Picea sitchensis. The sequence continues at coordinate 20,908 of SNQJ01S0042863.1, forward strand.
GATTTCTCTTTCTCATATCTGTGTTTTCTATGAGAGTTCCTTGCCTTATTTTTCTCCTTATTTGTGATTCCTCCCTCTAGGTTCTTCGGTTTTTTCATGGTTTTATGTATTCTCAGATCTGGCTCCTTTTGGTGGTTGTTGATGTATTTTTCTATCTGGCAGGGGTTGTGCCAGAAATTTGAGGTCCTATCCTTGGGTGTGCAATGTGGTTATGTCACCTTGAGGTCCATGGAGTGGGCATGCAGCTCCTGGTCTTATTGTTGTTGGTTGGGGTCTTCATTGATGTTTCTACCTTTTGGTTCTGTTGATGTGAAGGTTTACATACCTCTCTAACCTGGTCCATCTGGCCACCAGGGTTTGTTTGGATTGTATTGTTTGGAGTTATTATGTGACGGGCTCTCTTGTACCGGGTTTCCGGCCTATTAGGGGTTTCTATCAACTCTAGTCTCTTTCCTTTTGGCTCTACAGTGAGATATTTTTTGTCCCTTTGGGATTTTTCTACCCAGGAATGGGTCGTGATTTGGCACCTATAGAATGTAATTTGGTTCTCTTTGGATGAATAGAATTACGCTTTTTTCCGAGGAAAAAAAATAATAAAGTTCAATGTACTAATAAGTGAAGTCGTTGATATTATTAATATTCTTAATTCATTAAGATTTAGAACCTTATGGATAATAAGGTGATACATGAATGAATCAATCATCTATCTCGTATCAATATATTTAATTTATACTTTATGGATTATGTTTATGGATTTTCCATTCAATNGTCATTACCTGATTGTGCCACGTGTCCCTAGATGACATGGATTGTTGTCGTGAATTAGATCGATGGTCTAGATCACATGTTGATCTGACGGTTCAGATTCAGTCGGGATTTCGCATATCGCGAAATCGGGGTTTTCGTTGCATTGTGTACTTTGCATTATGAAATCCCGATCCCCGAATCTCCGATGAAGCCTCCTGGCTGCCATGCGTCCATACGAATGAACGGTCCAGATCCCTGCTTGATTTAACGGCTGCGATCAAATCGCGAAATCGCGAATCGCGATTTCGGGGTTTTCGTTGTCGAGTGAACTGGACATTTCAAAGTCCCGATCCCCAAATCTTCGATGACTTATCTCCCTCGCAACTTCTGCAAATCTGACGATTGTCGGCCT
>SNQJ01S0042863.1:22107-34581 GCA_010110895.2 Picea sitchensis
GTTTTCTTCAATGTTGTTCTTCCTGTGCTTTTACGTCCGAATCCCCAAGGCGTTTTATCCTTCATATCCTGCCATTTCTACTGTTGCCATCAAAGACAACAATCATCAACACGCATTCGTTGCTTGTTCAATATTTGCCAACAAACACTTGGGATTGAATGATCATGAGTGATCTGGGAGTTTCACTCCTAGACTTTAATGTAATGATGCTTAAGGGGTAGTTAGGTTCTTTCGAGAATATAGGTAGTCGGAGGGAACCCTAGGAACCTTCTTGTATATGTAGATGCATTGTATGCTCAAATAAGGCTGCTGGAGGAGTATTGTTATTGAATAGGAGGTAGCTGCAAGTTAGTTAGAAATACTCAGAGGAGGAAATAAGAGATAGAATAGTTCTTTGAGAGAGCTTGAGAGAGTTGAGACTATGTGGTAGTCCAACCTGCACATATTGTAATCAGATTTTCATATTAATGAAAAAGACAACAATTTTTCCTTCACATGGTTGTTTATGTGTTTATGTGTTTCATGAATGTATACTGTAGATGCATGATAGGCTTTATTTGTTGTAGGAAGATATATTTCTCTATCGTTTTTGAGTTTGAAATATCATTCTGGATTCTTTAGGCTGTGCAACGAGTGCACAACAGAAAATTGGAGGTTCTTTAACAAGTGAAAGGAGTGCGCATCTGAACTCTGTGGAGTCATAAAATAACGTTCTAGGAGGGCGCACCAGAGTGATAAAAACTCAGGGGAAGCCTCTAGGTTGTTGAATACCTTAGAGGAGAAATTGTGCAGAGGAAACACATAGAGACATAGTCACTAAGAACTCTGTAGAGCTCTACCAGGTGGGTATTGAGCAGGTGCAACCGTGCACAAAGAGAAATCTTTGTCGAGTTCAAGGAGAATATTATCATAGGAATATACTCAGAGAGTTACTAAATACTCAGGAGGAAGACTTGTGCAAGGAGTGCACCAGGCCAACACATAGACAAAAATGTTGAAATAATTCATCTGAAGGCTCAGTCGAGCGCAAGGAGTGCGCAGAGGTGAACTTGTTCAAGTTAGAAATCTCGAGAGGTCGTTGAGTTTCCAAGAGGGCATGAGAAAATTCCTTTGAAGGAAGAAGAAGGGCCGAGACCCCTTACATTTATGATCCAGTTTGAAGCTCAAAGAGATAGCGCGAAGAGTGCGTAGAAGTGAACTTACTCCAAGATTCATAAGCTCGGAAGGAGTAGTGTAAGTTTATGCACAGAGTGCAAGAGTACGCCAAAGTCAAGGACAATATTCATTGTCAAATCTCAGGACGAAAAGAGGAGTCGAGACCATTTCAACCGATTTTACAGGAGAAGGTTCAAAGAGGAAAACCTTTGTACACTTAGAAAATTTCCCAAGTCCAGGAGAACAAATAAGTTTAGGAGGAGGAGCGATAGCAACCGTCATATCAGTTGCAGGGAGAGATATGGACCATCAGATTGAGGTCCAGGATGAATAAGGAATGAATGAGGAGAAGGAGAGATCCCATCCATCAGATCTGAGCGCAAAGGATTGACAGTCGTCTGATCCAGGTAAAGTGCACAGGCCTTAACCCTTTATGTGCACAGGAGATCGGACTTGCCAAATTCCCTAAGTCTTGAAGTGATTAGGGACCGTCCATCACCAGAGCGACAGGTAGCGCAAGATCTAGAACTTCAAAAGTTTGGAGACCAGAAGAAAGCGAGTGTGGAGAAGTTGAGACTTCCAAAGGTCAAAGTATCGAAGTGGATTAAAGCCATTGATTCAAGGAGGACACATTCATTGTCTTTGGGTGAAATCACTCCGAGAGGAACGAGTTTGCAGGAGTCAAAAACTCCCGAAGCCCGAAGAGTCGAAGTGGATCATGACCATCAGATCTAGAAAGACACGCATCGACAGATCGTGTATTTCGAGTGAAATCGCTCCGAGAGAAAGTGAACATGAAGTTGAGACTTCTTAAGGCTGAAGTACCGAAGTGGACCAAATCCGTTGATTCAAGGAGGACACGTGGCAGAAGATTTTCCATTTCGGAGAAAAGTCACTACGGGAGAATAAAGAGTGTGTTGGACAAGAACTCCCGAAGGTCGGAGATTCAGAGTTCCTCTGATCCGTCTGTTTGTTGAGGATAGGTGTCTACAAATATTCCACTTCAAAAGATAGCCATTTAGGAGGAAGCAAGGGAGGAGGGTTTGATCAAATTCTTGAAGCTCGAATTGCAGAAGAAAATAACGACCGTTTATTTGAAAGGGACAAGCATCGATAGATCGTGGAAATATGGGAGAGTGTGCTCTGGAGATAAGGACAGAGAGGAGGTTGATCTCGGTCATCAGTCAAGAGGCACCGTCCAAGATCACAAGATCGATGGTAGTGCTTTATTGTGGGGACAGAAAGTGCTCGTACTTTAAAAATCCTAAAGCGGGTCGCAATCGAAACAACGATATTGCCAAAGGGATATGTGGCAGATGATAGTGAATGGCGGGGTGAAAAGTGGTGTGGTATCAAACCACTCTTGCCACAATGACATGATTACATGAGTTCATAGCCCGAGGTCACATGTGAAGGAAAGGACCTTGCGAGGGGAGCTAGTATCTATTATTTGAATTCTTCAAAGAGAACAAGAAAGAACCTGCCGATTTGTCGAAACCTGCACTTTGAAGGAAAGGGGAACTGTGTAATTTAGTTGGGATCTATCAGAGGCTCGAACAGTCAATCTAACTCCCTAATTTGAATGATACTAGACCGGGAGGTCGCGCAGCCTCGAGGGAGAGAAGGGGGATCTGAATTAGGTGGCCTCGTTGTCTTCTTTGTGGTGGACTGGGGATCAGATTGTCTCACAGATTCGTGTATCATCTGTGCTCCCCGACTTGATGTAGGTTCGACTAGCGGTCGGTATACTTTCCCTGTGCGCCTAGGGCTCGAGTATTTCGGCACTCGCAACCTATATTTGCTTGGTTTTTACATTGGTGTTAACTTGGGAGAGGATCCATTTTTTGGTTTCGAGTTGCAGTCTTTCTTATGGGTGCTCCTGCGGGGGTGATGCCTGGATTTCTCTTTCTCATATCTATGTTTTCTAGGAGAGGTCCTTGCCTTATTTTTCACCTTATTTGTGATTCCTCCCTCTAGGTTCTTCAGTTTTTTCATGGTTTTATGTATTCTCAGATCTGGCTCCTTTTGGTGGTTGTTGATGTATTTTTCTATCTGGCAGGGGTTGTGCCAGAAATTTGAGGTCCTATCCTTGGGTGTGCAGTGTGGTTATGTCACCTTGAGGTCCATGGAGTGGGCATGCAGCTCCTGGTCTTATTGTTGTTCGTTGGGGTCTTCATTTATGTTTCTACCTTCTGGTTCTCTTGATGTGAAGGTTTGCATACCTCTCTAACCTGGTCCATCTGGCCACCAGGGTTTGTTTGGAGTTATTATGTGACGGGCTCTCTTGTACCGGGTTTCTGGCCTATTAGGGGTTTCTATAAACTCCTGTCTCTTTCCTTTTGGCTCTACAGTGAGATATTTTTTGTCCCTTTGGGATTTTTATACCCAAGAATGGGTCATGATTTGGCACCTATAGAATGTAATTTGGTTCTCTTTGGATGAATAGAATTACGCTTTTTTCCGAGGAAAAAAAATAATAAAGTTCAATGTACTAATAAGTGAAGTCATTGATATTATTAATATTCTTAATTCATTAAGATTTAGAACCTTATGGATAATAAGGTGATACATGAATGAATCAATCATCTATCTCGTATCAATATATTTAATTTATACTTTATGGATTATGTTTATGGATTTTCCATTCAATATGTATTTAAATGGATGCTTCCATGAATGAACCCTTAGGTTCATCAGTAGTTTTACTTCTATGCAAAGAGCATAGATATGATGGTGAACATGTTTTTGGTTGTTGTAGTTGGGATTGAATTCTATGGTATAGATGGTTTGAAGTTTTTAATATAGAAAACATGATTATAGAAATTTTCCAAGAAAATATGCATTATATTGATTTCTTATGCTCCCAGATATGTGTAAAGTGGAAATACATGTCAAGGAGGGTCAAGCAAGTGGAGTGTCCAGTTCAAAATATGGTTATTTATTTATCCATTGGATACTTCACCCCTTACCCACCACCATCCGACCCACCATCAATGGAAGATCGATATCCTATAGGTGCATATCCAGTAGCTATGTCCCTAGACATTATAGGTGGGGGATCATATTCCAATTGTGATGCAGGACCATAATTTTTACAATTTGAAAAAACATGAATGGAAAGGTCTTTCATCAATTAGTCATAGTTTTTGGAATTCCTTGGGTGTATGAGGTTACAAAGTTATAAAGTAGTGTTAAGAATGGGACCTTGTTACACAATTTCATTCAAGTTTGTGATCACTCATCTCGAGGTAGATTCTTCCAACAATAGCCTTGCTCAGATTATCCACCTTCCTAAAGGAAAAATATGCTCATTGAGTCTGTCCTTCTTCCTAAAGAAAAATTATGGATAGATGCTATAGTCGGAAAACCCCCCTATGGACTACACTAGGGTTCAACATGTAGGCAGATCTAACCGTCTAAAATTCTCCTACTTTTATAACTACCTTGAATATACCCCAGATTAATGCATGAAAGACAAAGTGAAAAGATTAGGTAACTTTACATTTTACTCTGCGTCTGGTGTCGATCCTCTCGCGTTCAATAGCTCTGTTGACTACAAGCCTCCTCCCAAGGTTGGCCTGTATTCACAAACAGATAAACATGGAACTACAAACATGCATATCATATATAAATCATTGGTTAGATGTTAGAATAAAGCATAAACCAAATACAAAGATTTGACACATCATATTTCGGGACAGAAAAAGTATTCCTTTTATTGATATCACAATGTTTACTTACAACAAGATCGATGACTGCTCCTCGAACCTGGTCTGGTCTCCTCTTCACCAAGCTCCAACTATGCTTCCACGTATATTTCTCCTCTCAAACTTCTTCTAGGGAATGGAAAAGGCTTATGATGGAGGAAAAAGGAAAGAATGGGAAATTCTGATATAAATCTCACAAGGTGGTTGCAAATTCTTGGGGCAAGGAGGGGATGTGAAAAGGGTAGAGTTTCATTGTTCTTATGCTTGGCCTTGGAAAGAGACCCCAACACCTCCTCTTATATGACAAAAGGATGGTTATTCGGTTGGGTGATGGGCTATAGGAGGTGGGACAATTGGGAAACTATCCAATAGCCCGTAATCTCAATGAATTCCTTGCAACTTTTTAATTTTTGCAACTTTTGTGAGTATACGTGAGTTGTAGTGGTGCAGCTAGTGTACGTACGCAGGTTGTAGTGGTGCAGCAAGCGTACATACGCGGGAAGTAATGGTGCAGGGCGTGTACATCTTCAAAAATAATGTTTTTAAGAAGATTTTCTCAGTGATGGCTTGGCAAAAATAGCAAGTAAGAGGGCCAAATGCCAGGTATGCATGTATGGAGAAATTTAGGGTTATAACAATAGAACATTAGATTATTTAGTAGTGAATTTGGGGTTCAATAAGCGATGTATGGTTGTCCAAAACTACTACAATCTCTATGTATACTTAGTTTTTCAAATTCTAGTTAGTTTTGGTTCATATTTCCAAAGGCCTTAGGCCTATTATTTTTCTTGATCTCATTGTAACTGAATTTACCAATAATAGTAAATACATCTATAGAGCAACTTTCAAAATGTTGCAATTTGCAATGTTGTAGGACATTCAAGCATAGACTTGACACAAAGATTACCTTTATATGTCTTTAGTTAATTTAATGGTTATATTGTAGCACTAATGATAAATATTGTGTAAGCAACGAAATGAAAGGCAGGCAAGGAAATGTTGCACATATACATAGACATATAGAAAAGAGCAGAATAATATAGCAATAAACCAACTCTTTATTAAATAGAAAAATATTGTAGAACAAACACTAGCTTAGAATGGTGGTAGCTTATCTCTAAAAGGGAGAGATGTCGACTATGCTCATTCGCTAAGAATTTATTACAAGAGGCTTAAAGGATGGCCTTTAAAAATAAGAAAGAACTTTTGAGAGTTGGAATTATTATCATCGATGTGAAAGGATTAATGTTGTCATTAATGTCATATTACGACTTTACAAATACACACAACATTTTCAAGATTGATTTATATTAAAAAAGGGGTGCATGTGAAAAAGTAAAAAGTGAAATGGTGGTTTCAAACCCATGGGTTTGGAATCCCATGGTATTTTCCCATAGTATTTGGAAAAGTGAAATAAAAAAAGGGAATTAATTATTTAATTAATGTGTCGTGTCTTTTGAATTAACAGGTCCCTTCATGAAGGGTTATGATAAATTATAAAAATTGAAAGTATTGATAGGAAGTGTGTGAGTGAAAATGCAATAACATTTGAACAAATGGATGAACAAGGAATGAATATCATTCCAAAAGAGGAGAGTTGTGAAATCAGCTTCAACTCAGCTTGGCATTTTCCCAACAACTTATTTTTTGGGATATTTCATACCATGAAATTTTGAGGAGACAAAGGTGATATCTTTGGATACATGTGGTCAAAAGTTTATACATTGGTTCATTATACTTTCTTAGAGATTCCCTGTGGAAATTAGGGTTCCTGAATGCGCCTGAAATCAGCTTCAAACAAGGCAGTTTGACATTTTTGCTATAACTTATTTTATGTGATGTTTCAAATCTTGAAATTTTGAGGCAACAAAGGTGAGATCTCTTAGTACATGAGGTTAAAATTTCAGATGTTGATTCGCTATAATTTCCGAGATATTCTCTATGGAAGTTAGGGTTTCTAAACGGTCCTGAAATCAGTTTCAAACATGTCAATTTGGCATTCTCACTATAAATTATTTTCTGAGACTTTCAATACTGTGAAATTTTCAAGGATTTGAGGAGACATACAAAAGTACCTTAAGTGAAAATTTCAAACTTTGGTTTGCTATAATTTATGGGATATACCCTGTGGAATTTAGGGTTTCTGAATGGTCCTGAAATCAATTTCAAACAAGCTAGCTTGGCATTTTCTCTATAAATTATTTTCTGGGACTTTTCAGACTGTGAATTTTTTAGGGATTCGATGAGACATACCTATGTACATCATGTAAAAATTTCATAATCATATTTGAAAAATTGGATACATGGAATGTTGTACAAGTTCATTCTTGGGAAGAGGCTAAAAACAACAAGCTTTGGCAAAGTTACCATAAATTTCATTTGGAAATTCAAATTTTGGTCAGACCTAGTGAAGGAAGAAGTAGTAAGCAGACTCAATGAAAGTAATTTGAATGTTATCATATTTTGAAAAAGTTATATGTGATAAAGAATAAATTGTAACTTGAATGTTGGTGCTACTCAAACAAAGAGATCGATGCCTCTTGCTAAGTTGGTGCTTAGCGGTGGGGATTAGTGTTTGTGAATATATGTAAGGTGCCTACCAGGGTTTGTATCAGTGGGGATTGGTGTCTCCAGTAGGTTGGTGAATACAAATATTTTTAACAGTAGGTTGGTGCCTACAAATAATTATAAAGAGAAGTTTTGTGGTTTTCTACTGAAAGGGTTTCCACATAGATCTTGTGTTCCATATTTTGCAGTTAATAGATCTCATATGTGATTGTTTTCCTATGGTTGATGAATGTTTGAAAAATTACAAAAAAAACGTCTTATACCGATTCAACCCCACCTCTCAGTATAAGTGTCTTCTCAAAAATTGGTATTAGAGTGAGTTCCTTCAGAAACAATCTATCCACTAGAAGGTACATCTCGAGAGCACACATGGTCGGTCAAGAAGGTTTATCCACAAGTAGGGATCCATTGTTTGACGGAACAAACTATACCTTTTGGAGAATAAGGATGCAAACCTATTTAATGGCCCTTGGTTTCTATATTTGGCAATTTGTTGTGACTAGTTAGAAATATCGAACATCTCCACCAATGGATCAGGATGGAAAGAAGGCTAGTGAAAATAATGCAAAATACATGAATTCCATCTTGTGCGCTCTATCAGAATCAGATTTTTTCAAGTTAATTCATTGCAAACTGGAAAAGGACATTTGGGACAAACTTCAAAACATCTATGAAGGCGGTGACAAGGTTAAGAAAGAAAAGATACAAAATCATAGAAGACAGTTAGAGAGTCTGAAATGAAAGATGAAGAAAATGTTGCATCATATCTCCTTCGTGTGGATCAAATTGTCAACGCCATCAAAGGACTTGCTAAAAAGGTTGAATAACCAATAATTGTGCAAAATGTGCTTAGGTCACTTCCCTTAAAATTTGATGCCAAAGTTTTCATTGTTGAAGAAATGAAGGATCTTAATTAATTGACAATTGATTAATTGCATGGGATTTCGTGGCATATGAAATGAGGACTGAGAAAGAGAATCCATCAAAGTGAGAAACAACCTTCAAATCTTCAAAGAATATGAACAATAAAGAACAAAAATCAAGAAAATGTTCCAACTATGAATCAAACGCAAAGGAAGCACATTTTGTGAGAAAGCTCAAAAAGGGATCTAGAAAATACAAAGTTAAGTTTCCCTTTAAATGCTTTAATTGTGGAAAAGTATGAAATTTTACTAATAAGTGTCCATGTGCCAAAAATCAAAGTAGTGATAATGACGAAGAACACAACGTAAAGAAAGGGAGAAAACATCATCAATACAAAAAGAACAAGCATGAAAAGAATAAGAACACGTATGTTAGTACCTAAACCTATTAGCTAAAGTTCTCCCCTATTCCCAAGCCTATTCAGCTCTTTAAGCCCTTTTCCAAGATTAATATCCTCTGCCTACTCCATATTTATTTATGTTTTGTTTATCCTTGACTTATGATTTTTCTTTTCTTTGAATAAATTTCTTGTTTCTAGTAAGGCATGGTTAAAATGTTTTCATATGATTTGCATGGTCACATCATGGACGGTCTTGTTGTAGTAGCCTTATCTGTAGGTTTCCCTAATGTCATGAGGTCAAAGGTTACTTTATATAGAAAATCAATGCTTTTTGTAGCGCACCTATTTTTGAAAATTACAATTGTGTTATAGGAAAACCTGTAGGTCTACTTTGTACGCAGTTTTGAAAATTGTGGGTCTTGAAGTAGAAATAGATCTGAAGGCTATGAGGCTACCTTCCTTTCATTTCCTTCACTAGTTGTAAATTCTAAAATTACATCTCTTTTGGATCTATGCTACAAAAAGACAAGACATTTAGTAGCACTTACATTACAGTAAATTCCAAACAAAATTGCATGTACATGATTGTTTTTTGAGGTCAACTTCAGGCACGTTTTCTCACCAAATGAAGATGAATTTCAAAAATCCGAAACATGGGTTTTTTCGGGAACGGACTAAATTCAATATCATGTTCGTCGTTTCCAAGAATTACCAACAGTTTAGGAGCTAAAGGTAGATCTTGGAAGAGGATTTTTCTAGATTTCTCCAATTTTTGTTTCCTAAAAATACGCCCAGTCAACAAAACTGCCATCTCATTGGGATTAGATCCCTTTGTTTAGGATCTTAATTTGAATCATGTTTTCTAATTATATTTAAGCAATAATTATCAATGAATATGGGGCTCCTCCTTTTGGGTAAGAAGGGGGTTCGGTTTTTGGGTTGAAAAGAAGGGGAAGGTCTGGAAAGTTGTAAGAGGAGATTAAAGCTTGCAAAATTTTGTACTCAAAGAATCAAACATCCTAATGGTCAGATTATCAATCTGTGTTCTTCATTATGCTTTTCTTATTTGAATGCAATAGAAATTGTTGCAAAGCATTGATTTCTTCTTGATTAAATTTTGATTTAAGTACATGGTTTACTGTTAAATTACCTACTTCTGGGAATTTGCATTCAAATACTTGTTTCAGGTTTAAAATATTATTTTGAACTTGAAAATATTCCTAGCATAAGTGAACATATTTTTGGATTGTTCTCTATGTTTCCTTTTCTTTTTCTCCTATATCCAATTGTCTATTTATTTTTTTTATCAGTGTGAATGCCCTTGACTAAATGAAGTGTTGTTGATTATTCAAACTTAATTGAAATATTGTAACCAAACCTATAACTTTCCAACCTATCCAAACTACCTGATCCATAATTCAAACCAAAAAGCTATTACAATAACTAAGGTGCCATAGCTTTTCTCTATTGTAGTCTAGTGCAAACTTTAGCGATAACAACTTATAAGCAAAATAAGAGTCTCTAATCAAAAGGGGTCAATGACTCGTCTGAAGAGAGCAATAAAAGTATCTTTGATAGTGATAGAAAGGAAATTATCTTTGTGGCAATAGAAACGCAGATTGATACTTTGAAAAATGAATACAAAGTGGAAGAAATAATGGATTTAGAAGAGGAACAAAATGTCAAAATTGATGTAGAAGTGGATCTTGAAGAATAACTCATGTGTGCCTTAATCGAAATAAATAAGTTCAAGAAAAAAAATTGAAACAAAAGGAGAAATTGTAGAAATTTGAAGAGGAGGCTCATGATGCAAAAGAAAAAATGTCACAAATCCTTGAAGAAAAAGAGAAGACTATTATCATCCTGAAGATTCAACTAGAAGAGGAAAAATTGATAGAAGAACCAGTGAGAATCTAGCTAAAGGAAAATGAAGAAAAATTCAAGAAGATGGAAGATGAAATTGTTTCATTAAGAAAGGAATTAGAGAATTCAACTACTTAGTTGAATAGAAGCTTAAAGTTTGAAAAAGAGAACTGAAATATTAGATGATATCATCAAATTCTAAAGGTCACCACTCATTAAAAGTATTCTTGGCTATTATAAGAGTCATATGACCACCACAGAAGATTCAAAAGATACAGAGTCACCGAAGAAAGCAAATGAAGGAAAATATAAAATCCATGTTGATGTACTCAAAAGCTCCATCAATGACGAAGACAACATGAAGAGATAAAATGATGTTCTATAGAAAATTGATGTTCCTCCCAAGGAAAACAAGGACAGATTTAGAAGATCTTTCCCACCAAGATTCCCTCACACAACTTGGTACCAAAACTCTTTCCTTGGTTATTGGTTTTCTTACAATAACTTTGGTCATAAAGCAACAGATTATAGATCACATGCAAGAAACAATGATGTATGGAACAAAAACATAAGTACTTATGGGTTCTCAAATAGAAACTATAATTCATTTGCTCCATTATTTGATTGCAATGTTGTATGTTATAAGTGCAACAACTATAGTCATATAACATGCTTTTGTAGAAGTAACCCAATGGAAACTTATATAAAAACAAGGAAGTGGATACCCTTTCCAAACAAAAGAAAGAACCCAAAGGAGTTTGAAGAAGGAAGCAAGAGCAAGAAAAGTAGAAGAATGAGAAATATATGCTTGTGCAAACTGCCCTTCATGCCCAAAACAAAGGAAACCAATGGTACGTCGACTGTGGATGTTCAAGATAGATGAAAGGTGACAAGATCAATTTTCTTACTTTGAAAGAAGTTAACGAAGACAGTGTGACATTTGGAGATAATGCTACCGTAAGGATAGTTGGAAAATGCACTCTCGGTCTCAGTAATGGAAAGACTAAAAAGGAAATTGTATTGTATGTTGAAGGTTTGAAACACAATATTTTCAGTGTTAGTCAAATGTGTGATCAAGTAAACAATCTCATATCTCATTCTTGAGGCTATGAGATAAGGAAGAAAGGTTTGGGAATACTTATGGAAAATGAATATAGAACCTCAAATAATGTATATATCCTCAATGAGATCAAGGGAGAAAAATTCTATATGGGATAAATAGATGAAAGTTGGTTATGGCATAGAAGAATGAGCCATATAAACTTTGATATTCTAGTGAAAAACAACACTAAACAAGCAGCGAGATACATGCCAAATATTGCTAAACCCTCAAACACTCTTTGCAAGTAATGTTATCATGGAAAACAGAGAAGAGAAAGTTTCAAATCAAAGGAGTACTCAACAACAAAGCCATTGGAACTCGTTCATACAGATCTTTGTGGTCCTACAAGAACACAAGGTCTACAAGGTGAAAACTTCTCCATGTTCCTCATTGATGATTACTCTAGAATGACATGGGCTACGATCCTAAAAGAAAAGTATGAATCATTTGAGAAGTTCAAAGAATTCAAATCCTTCGTTGAAAATGAAACTAATTTGAAAATCAAATGCTTGATATCAGACAGAGGAGGTGATTTTATCTCAAATGAATTTGAAGAGTTTTGTGAACTTCATAGAATAATGAGACATTTTTTTTCAGCTACAAGGACTCCATAACATAATGGAGTGCTAGAAAGGAAGAATCAGACAGTACAAGAGATGGATAGAAAATTTGTAAATGAAGCTAAGCTATTAGAAAAGTTTTGGAGAGAAGTAGTCAACACCACAATCTACATTCTGAATAGAGGGAAGATCAGAGTCAACAACAACAAAACACCTTATGAATTATGGAAGGGTAGACTAGAAACAATTAAATAA
>SNQJ01S0042863.1:50303-87825 GCA_010110895.2 Picea sitchensis
ATGTTGATTAATGAATATTTCCATGGAATAATACATATACATCCCTTATTCAAGTTGGAGCAACATATTCCATCAATTTATGCAAGCTTTGTTCAATGCATTTGGCATGAGATTTTTCCTATAGTAGCCTACTTTTTGTAGCAGATTTTCCAGATTTTTCTGTAGCAGCCTATTTGAAGGGAACTTTTTGCATAGAGATTGCAACTACCTGAGACCAAAATAAGGAATTCCAAGATATGGGTTTTGTGCCCCATATGGCCATTTAAGTTATACGTAGATGAAATTTCCAGAAAATGAAGGATGAAGGATGTACAGGCATGTTTTTGAAGTCAATTTGTTTCCAAAATTTGGTTGTAGTACATTCTTGTAGCTTCCTACAGTCTGTTCCGGTTACAACCTTCAAACTTGGCATACTTGTAAGCAGTTAGAAAAACAATGGAGACATGAGTTTTGTTGGGTATAGGGTCAATATGGTAACCCACCCCTTAAACCAACTCAACAATCCATATTTAGAGCATAGATCTCAGTCAAAGGTTCAGATCCACAATCTTAAGGAAGTAATATTTCAGTTGAGTTTCAAAGGGGTGCATTTGTTGAAGAGATTTGATGCAGAAAGCCTCAATGCACTTTCAGATTTGGTACTCTCATTTAAGAGGTAATTGTAGAAAGAATTAACGATCTGGTGTTTATCTTGAAATAATCAGTGATCTTCTCAAGCAATCAGAAATAAAAAAATGGTTTTCTCGGTGATCAATTTCAATTTCGATAAGTAGAATATTTCAAACTTGAAATTTCTAACCATAATGGACGGATTGAGAAACCATTGAGTAAATGCAGTAAGTATGATTAGATATTAGTGAAAGATATGCATGGTTGATTCCTTGGTTTCATTTACTTCGTGAAACTCTATTTGTTCTCGTCCTCTTGTGGAACCTAGTGTCATATGGCCTTTGATCACAGTCTACACAAGGAGAGAAACACCACTTTCAATTAATACAAGACTCTACATGTTTGCATGCCTCATTCAGTGCCTCCTTTTCATGGACCCATAGAATTAAGATCGACTATGCTTATCTTTTGGCCATACCTTTCTTATCTAAATGCAAGTATGAAGAAGAACATGTCTCGAATGATGGACACTCTATGTACAAGTAGCAATTTTGAGTGGCACTCCAGACCCTCAACAATATCAGCAAAAGAAGGTAATGATATCATCCTTTCAAAGTATTATTCACACCTTCAGCAACAACTCTAACAATCTCTGGAGATTCCTATAGCAGATCTTTGTTCCTACAGTAGAGATCTTCATTTCTGCAACAAATTTCTTTGTTTTTGCAGTAGAGATCCTTGCTTCTACAATAGACTTCTTTGTTCTTGCAGCAGATTTCTATGTTCCTATAGCAGAATTATCATAGCGCTTCAATCCTTTGGCATTTCATTAAAATTTCAATCATCTTCCTTCACTATTCAACAGCCTCTTCATAAGGTTCAAAAGACCAAGCTGCAAAAAAGGTAAAAGGAAAAGGTAACTAGGTACTTACAATTTTTATTTCTAAGTGCACATCTAACTTGGGGATTTACATCATTAAAATTTTAAATCTCTCCCATACATTCCATATAAATTACCCTTCTTGTCCATCTCATACCTTGATGTAATGTTTAAAGTATGAAGCATTCATTCACAAGATCTGTTGCATGAGGACATGCAATGACTTGAGTGTGGGGGAGATGTTGGGCCTCGAAAATGACACTTTTTTCGAGACCATTTAACCATTTTCAATTACTTTGCCATTTCATCCTCATTCCTTTCATCACTCATATTTCTTCATTTGTCCATTTCTACCCTATATGAGCTTCACGTGACATATGTACATTAAAATGGTTGGTTTCCCATGTTGTGATGATTACTTAGGGTATATATTGTGGTTTCCTAAATTACTTATGCAGTTCAACACGTTTACTATTGAATTACATGGTTCTATAGTACTACCTAATTACTTGTTTATGCAATACTATTGAATTGCTTGTAGCAGCCTCTTTCCAAACAACGAATGTTGGGCGTGATTTATTAGCAGATAAATACACATAACAAAAATATAAAACATGGGTTTTGTGCAGAATGCCTCAAACTGGGTGATAGGTGAGCATATTTTCAAAATAGGAACCAGTTTGAGAGATATGTGTGGATATTTAAGACGTATTTTCCAAGAAGTCCTATAACACCCAAATTCTTGTAGTTGTGCCTCTTATGGATGAATTTGGAATTATTGGCTTTTAGGATCAAGTTGTTGTGCTTTTGTTTTCCTTAATAAAATTATGTTGGTTGTAGATCCATGTATTTGGGATATGGTCCCATTTGGTTGTAACCATTTTCCCTCTTTGAAATGTAAGCTTTATGTATAAATGCAAGCAGGGGGGAGAACGGAAGTAGTCTTAGGCTAAGAAGAGAGAGGTTGAAGAAGAGGATCATTGTGTAATCATTAAGAGAATGATGGAACAAAGTACTTGTTCCATATCAAAAGCTCTCCATTGTAGTCTTTCTTGGAAATATATTCCAAGGGAGGCAGGGGCCCCTCCCTCTGGTATATGTTTCCCAATAGTTTCCTTTATGTTGTGTGAGTTTATTCAATTCTTACAGTATTAGTTATGTGTTATGGTTTCAGGAATTGATTTGAGTATTGTTATGATTCTTGTAATGTGTGATCCACACTGATATTTTTCAACAGCAAAATCATTCTTTAACATTAGTAATGACTTGGTAATTCTTTGATTAACATAGTTGCATTTCTTTTTTATGCAATTTATGATCATCAATGTTACTACTCAATGACTTATCGTGATTGAAAAAGAAACTTTATTGCATGTATCAATTTTGTGGTTTATTAAGTGTATGATGAATGTTTGAGATTGTTATGCATATACTTTGTTGAGCACTTCATAAGTTTATTGATCCAAGTTGACAATTCATGTATCAAATTATTTCCTTATAATTTTACACACAAAGATATGAAATATTATGTGAGGTCGGCCTAGCCAGAAAGTACAGGTCAGCCCAGCCAGTTTTACAAGTTAGCCCCATCAGTGAACACATAAACACTATAAATACATGATAGATGTGTGCATTTGAAGAGTGTCCAAGCAAGAAGACAAAATATAAGTGTGGATAAGAGATCTGAGGTATGCAAGAGGAATCGGGGAATATTTTTGGAGTCCAAAGGAGCGCAAGAGAATTTTTCTTGGAGTTTTAAGGGTGCACTATGAAAGACTAAGGTCTATGATGTTGCAAAGTGCGTTGTTTTGAGGTTGTGATGCTTCAATATGGAATTATATTCTCAGAATGATGCTATGAGGTTTGCTAGGGCATGAAGGCTAAATATGACTAGGGTTTGAAGCTATTTCTAGTGTATGAAGCAAGGAGAGGTGTTGGAACATGAAATTTAAGGGTATGATGATGTTGTGAAATGCATGAAGTATGAAGCATGCAAGTGAAGTAAGAATTGCTTTGTGTATGAATATCTTAGATTAGTCCCTATACATTTCTTATTGTGTTGGTTCTCATGTGAGGAGATTGGTGTCTCTAGTAGGTTGGTTCCTACACAATATCTTGTTGAGTTAGTGCTCGGCTGAAGAGATTGGTGTGTCTAGTAGGTTGGTGCCTACACAATATCTTGTTGAGTTGGTGCTCCGCTGAAGAGATTGGTGTCTCTAGTAGGTTGGTGCCTACAAGCTTTGTAATATTAGGTTGGTACCTGTAGACATTTATAAAGATAAGTTTCTATGGTTTTCTCCAACAAGGGTTTCCAAATTAAATTATATGTATTGTAATTTGAGTTTACATGCATTTATTTTTTTAAAGTTAACGAATGATTGATGAATGCTCATTTAAAGTAAAAATTACATTATATTGATTCACCCCCATATCTCAGTATAAGTATAAGTTCAATAAGGTTTACAAGTATATTAAAATAATGGGTGCACGTGAAAAACAAAAAGTGAAATGGTGGTTCTGAGCCCATGGGTTTGGAAGCCCATGGTATATCCCCCATGTATTTTCCCATGGTATTTGGAAATGTGAAATAAAAAAGGGAATCAATTATTTAATTAATGAGTGTGGTGTCTTTTTGAATTAACATGTCCCTTCATAAATCGTTATAATAAAGTATAAAAGGAGAAATTATTGAGAGAATGTGTCTAGGTGAAAATGTAATAACATTTGAAGAAGTGGATGAGCAAAGATTGAATATCATTCCAAAAGGGGAGAGTTGTGAAATCAATTTTAGGTTCGCTTGGAATTTTCATGATAACTTATTTTATGGGATGTTTCAAACCGTGAAATGTTGAGGATATGGAAACAAGATCTTTGGATACATGCGGTCAAAATTCCAGACATTGGTTCGCTATAATTTCTAATATATGCCATGTGGAAGTTAGGGTTCCTTAATGCTCCTGAAATCAGTTTCAAATAGGTTAGTTTGGCATTTTCACTAAAACTTATTTTCTAGGATGTTTCAGGCCGTGAAATTTTGAGTAGACGGAGGTGAGATCTCTCGGTATATTTTCTTAAAATTTTCAATGTTGGTTCGCTATAAGTTCCTACATATGACTTGTGGAAGTTAGGTTTTATGGATGGTCTTGAAATCAATTTCAAACAGGTCAATTTGGAATTTTTGTTATAATTTATATTCTGGGACTTTTTAGACTGTGACATTTTCAAGGATCTAAGGAGATATACATACGTACCTCAGGTAAAACATTTAGACTTTGTTTTGCTACAATTTATTATATATACCCCATTGAATTTAGGGTTTTTCAATGGTCCTGAAATCAATTTCAAACAAGTCATCTTGGCATTTTCTCTATAACTTATTTTCTGTGACTTTTCAAACTATGAAATTTTCAAGGATTTGAGGAGACATACTGAAATACCTCGGGTAAAATTTTCAAAATAATGTTTGTGAAATTGGATACATAGCATGTTGTACAATTTCATTCTTGAGAAGAGGCCAAAAACAACAAGCTTTGGGAAAGCTAGAATAAATTTCATTTGGAAATTCAAATTTTGGTTAGGCCCAATGAAAGAAAAAGCAGCAAGAAGACTCAGTGAAGGTAATGTGAATTTTATCATATTTTTAAGAAGTTATATGTACTAAATAAGAAATTGTAAATTGAAGGTTGGTGTCGCTCAATCAAAGAGATTGGTGCCTCTTGCTAAGTTGGTGCTTAGCGGTGGGGATTGGTGTCTCCAGTAGATTAGTGTCTACGAAGATTTGTAAGAATAGGTTGGTTCCTACTAGGGTTTGTATCAGTGGGGATTGATGTTTATAGTAGGTTGGTGCCTACAAATATTTGTAATAGTAGTTTGGTGTCTACAAATAATTATAAATATATTTTTTGTGGTTTTCTCCCTAAAGGGTTTCCATGTAAATCTTGTGTTCCATGTTTTGAAATTAATACATATCATATGTGATTGTTTTCCTATGGTTGATAAATTCTTGAAAAAGTAAAAACATTGTCGTGTATTGATTCATACCCCCCCTCTCAGTATAATTGTGCGCTCAACATTAAGGTCCAAAACCCTAACCATCGGAGGCTAAGTTCCAAAAGGTATGTGGGCCTGAAGTGGACACTCCTCTTAAGTTCACAATGCTCTGAAAATAAACATTATATATCTACATCATGAAGGAATAATGAGATGATATTTTACAAATGAGAGGGCATGCATATATATATATATATATATATATATATATATATATTACAAATGAGAGGGCATGCATATATATATATAACTTATTATTAGTATTTGTTTTATTTTCTTCATCCCACCTTACAAATATCGTGGGTTAATACCATGGGTTAAAAAAACCACAAGCTCGATAAAAACCAATGGAAAAATACCAATTAATGACTATGTTGATTCAGTGGAAGAGGTGGTGGAACTTATATTAGTCCACCCCCCTAAGGAAGAAATGGTCCTCGTTACCCCCTCGCACCTATGGGTAACTAGAGGATATCATGTCTCATGGCCCGCAATGAAGACAATGATACTGATAATGATGATGATAAATATTCTCCACGGATAGTAGCCCCTCATATGCATCTTTCCTAATTAAACTCAATCTGTCCCATCTAATAAGCATGGTTCATCGAATGATGGTGGTCCAACACATTATGAGGTAAACTAGTCATTGTTTCATATGAAGTGTCATATTTAATGCATTATTCATTTAGGTGAGGATCATGGGTTGAATTCAGATAATGAATCATAAGATTGGAAGTCATTGTTTTTTCCCTGTTTCACCTTGGTGGCCATCATTTGTATCATAGTACAATGTTTTCACTCTTTGGGAACAAGGGTACCATTGGGAGGCTTTGATAAGGGTAACATACCACTCCCCCCAAGCTTAAAACCTTCCATATTGGGGCCTTCCGAAGTGTAATAAACTTTGGTAAGGGTTGTTACATGTAGACCAAAAGGGCACATGGTTCGTCCTCCTATGAGAACAATGGATAGAATGTTGAGGTTGATGCACCTGCTAGAAAAAATGAATACAAAAAAGGAATTTTATAAAGGAAAATAGAGAAATGGGATAATAAATTACCAAAATCAAAATCCAAAGGTCAACTTGAGCTCTACCCCCTCACTATGAGGCGATTTCCCTAATTCCTAATGCACTTAATGCATATCAATTAAAATGACTTAATCCTAAAAAGAAAGAAAAGAAAGAATAAAGTGCTTGAAACTTGAAAAGGGAACTTGTGTTGGAAGATTGGTTGTTGTCATTGATGTCAACCCTAGTCATGGGTTTTGGACTGCAAGATTGATAAAGATATTTGGACATGAAGGATAATGCACATGCATATACAACGATACTATACAACACCCATGAATGGATAGTATACATCAATATTATTTGTTTCTAGATGGTGTACATGGATTATCTATGGAGAATTTTTGAAGATGACAAAAGTGAATTGAAGAAGAGAGGAGGAAGTACATGTAGGCCACAGAGACAATTAAAGAAAATTACAAAATAAAGAAAGTGTCTAAATTCATTTAATGTTGAGAGTGACATAAATGGTATAAATAAACATCATTATACATTCATTTGATACAAGTCAATTTAAGAGGAAATAAGAGTAGAAGGCCGAATTTCTTGTGAGGATGAAGTCTTTTGGTGGTATGTGTTCTAAGGTATGTTATTTTGGTCATCTTACCATTTTACTATAGCGTTTTTCTAGAATGATTAAGACAGTGAAATGTATAGTATTTAGAATACATATCAAGGTACCTCACAGTGAAAAGTTTTAGCTCTTGATTAACTATAATTATAGAGATACACTTTGTGGAAGATAGGGTTGTGAATCACGAAGTTAGTCAAATATGGTGTTCAAGGAATTGCATCGTCATAACTTCCAACTACATAGAAATTCTAGAGTGGGAAAATTTCATTGGAAAGAGTATGGAATTTATTTTCTTTTGTGTGAGTTTCATAATAGGATGTTAATTATTGAGCATGGGGCATTATGTACAGGTTCACTCTCTGGACAAAGGTGGGTAAAAGTTTGTATTATTTCTATAACCTCCTTTTGGGAGGATTCAGGAGTAGAAATTGGAGGAGTTTCAGAGTACATTGAATAATATCTATAGGATCGGAATACTCCAAGAATTGAAGAATTACAAAAAGTGAAGAAGTCTCAAAGCATTATCGAGGAGTTCTATGTGATGATTGGTTGATGGTATTTAATACGAGTTTTTTATCTCTCTCATATATTCTTGGGTGAAAAGAAGGAAAAGGTGATTTCAACTCTCTCTTGATATTGGAGGAGTTGTATGTCCTCTTGGAGGTTATCCTTCCCTTTACATTTGGAAGTTAGCTACCTTTGGAAGTCATTACTTCCTTGAACAATAACTATTGATTATTTCTCATATATTGTGCATCGTGTATTGTGGTGTATTGAATTGTAACTCTTATCTCATTGGATATAGTTGGATGGTTTAAGTATAATTTGAAAAGGTTTTAAATTGTACCCGATACTAGTCCTCCCTCTTTCGGTATCGACAAATGGTATCAGTGGGTTACACATACTGATTATAATTTAACACTTTGGAGAATATACAAGAGGAAATGGAAAACAAATTCCAAATGGGATTCCTACATTTCTATGGAAGCAATTTTGAATTATGGAGTAATAGAATGGAAACTTACTTGAAACTTCTTGGGGCAGATGTTTGTTTCTCAATTGCCCCGAGGATCTGATACTTTAGAGAAACCAAGACCTTCTGACTCAAAGGAAGCAAAAAGGGCAACAAATTTGGCAATAGATACCATCCTGGATGGATTGATAGATTGATGCTGAAATCCAAGGTGGGATCATGTCACATCATCCGAGAGATTTGGGACAGCACAGACCTTTATGTAAAAGGCAGTAGCGAGAAGAAGATGAAGAAGTTAAAGAAAATTACAACATCTTAGATTTCAAAGAAAATAAATTCGATTCTTTGATTTAATTGTGAAGGAGTAGGTCATGTTGAATTTGAATGTCCTCATCAAGGATTGAAAGAAATGACAATCAATCGCTTCCTTCCATTCCATCCTTCCTCCATTCCGTCCCTCCATTCCGTCCTCCATTTCCTCCTCCATCCTCCGTTCATCCATCCATCCTCCGTCCATTCCTTCCATTCACTCCATTCCATTCCACTCCATTCCACTCCACTCCACTCCAGATATCCATTCCTGTCCGTCCTCCATTCCTCCATCCATCCGTCCATCCATCCATCCATCCTTCCATCCATCCTCCTTCCATCCATCCATCCTTGTCCATCCATTCCATCCATCCATTCCTTCCATCCATCCATCCATCCATCCATCCATCCATCCGGTCATCATCCTTTTCCGTCAGTCCTCCTCCGTCCATCTTTGTCCGTCCATGTCCATCCATCCATTTCCTCCATCCGTCCTCCTTCCTCCTCCATCCATCCTTCCTCCATCCATCCATTCAAACAAAAGGATGGAGTATCGAAGAGACCTCCTACCTTGGGGAATCAAAGCTTCAATGGAACAGAGAAACTAGAGGAAGAATAGATCATGAACCCAAATGGATACATTACAAAGAAGCCCACTTACTCCAAGATTATCAAAATTTCTTTCTTGGTCATTGTTATACTTGCAGGCCTAGTGTAAAATTAATTCTGAGGAATCAATGAAGGAACACATGCAAGAAACATAAATGAGTGTAAATATAGAAGATATGGAAATAATTATAGATTTGTCAGAAGTTATAATTCATTTTCTCCATTGATGGACAAAATATTGCATGCTACAAATGTAAATATCTTGTTCACAAAGCAGTTACAGATATGAATGAAGATGTCTTTATGCCAACCATGGTATGGAGAAGGAAAAGGGATTCAAACAATGAAGATTGTCGAATATCATTTACCGTTGAAGAATGTAAAGAAGAGATGAATGGTACATGGGCAGGTGGATGTTGTTCTTCACACATGTGGGATCAAGACAAATTCATCGGCTTGAAGAAGAGAAAGGGTGGCAATGTTGCATTTGGAGTGACTTATCTACCAAAATACTTGGAGAAGGTGTAGGTAGAGCTTGGAAGAAAAAATGTAAAAGAAAGAATGTTCTTGGTTGAGACTTGAATCATAATCTACTAGGTGTTAGTAAAATGTGTGATCAAGGATACACTCTTATGTTTGATTCTAGAAAATGTAAAATCAAAGAAAAAACTCAAGAAGGTTGGTTTGCAAGCACTGTAAGAAGACCGAACAACATATACATCCTAGACATGAAGAATAGAGAGAAGATATAAACCACACAAAAGGATTCTAGGAAGAAAAAGTCCCAAAGAAATGAAAATAGGATGAAGTATTATTGAGTGCCACATGTGTTCCGGGGAAGTGTACAAAGAGAGAGTTACATTTTCCATTATTTCGAGTGGCCTAACACTACATTGATGTCAAAGAGTGAAATTGGTATCATAGTGATGGGGAGACATGTTGCATCAATGATAAAGGGAGATTGTTGGAGAGATTGGTTGTTGTCATTGATGTCAACCTAGTCATGGGTTTTGGACCATAAGATTGATAAAAGGTATTTGGACATGAAGGGATAATGCACATTTATATACAACACCACATGAATGGATAGTATACATCATGTTGTTTCCGGTGGGTATGTTTCCACGTCCAAGTGGATCCCTCTCATGTTTGAGTAATGGATTTTTGAAGATGACAAGTGAATTGAAGAAGTACATGTAGGCCTAAAAGAATTACAAAATAAAAGAAAGGAGTGTAGAGGGTCGACCCTTAGGCCCTAAAGATAATTAAAGAAAAGAATTACAAAATAAGAAAGTGTCAGGTCGACCCTAATGTTAAAAGGAAGTGGCATAAATGGTATAAATAAACATCATTATACATTCATTTGATACAAGTCGAATTTCAGAGGAAATAATAAGTAGAGAAAGCCGGATTTCAAGGGAGGATGAAGTCTTTTGGTGATGTGTTCTAAGGTATGTTATTTTCAGGTCATCTTACCATTTTTTCTATAGTTATTTTTCTAGAACGATTCAGATGGTGAAATATCTATGGTATTGAGAAGACATATCAAGGTACCTCTGGTAAAAATTTCAGCTCTTGATTAGCTATAATTATGGAGATACACTCTGTGGAAGATAGGGTTTGCGACCAGTCCTGAAGCTAGTCAATAAACAGGTGTTCCGGGTAAAAAAGTCATAACGTCTTCATCGAGAATCCAAATTAAGTGGGACAAATTTCATTGGAAATAGTACGGACTTTAGTTTATTGTGTGTGAGTTTTAGAATCGGATGTTAATTATTGAGCGCGGGGCATTCTATCCAAGTTCACTCTCCTGAATAGACCAAAATTGAATAAAGTCTATCATTCTTTCTATAACCTCCTTTTGGGGAGGATTCAAGGAGTGAAAATTGGAGGAGTTTCAGAGAATACATTGATTAATATTATCTACAGGATCAAAGTACTCCAAGAATTGAAGAATTGCATAAATTGAAGAAGTCTTAGGAAGCATTATCAGGTTCTATGTGATGATTGGTTGATGGTGATGATTTAATGTAAAGTTTTATTATCTCTCATACATTCTTGGGTGGAAGGAAGGGGCAAGGATGGAGAGTTCAAATCTCTCTTGATATTGGAGGATTGTATCTTCCTCTTGGAGGTTTATCCCTCCCTTTACATTTGGAAGTTGTAGCTACCTTTGGAAGTCATTACTTCCGTTGGACAATAACTATTGATTATTTCTCATATATTGTGCATGGTGTATTGTGGTGTATTGGTGTAACTCTTATACTATTGTTCATTGCTAATTGGATATAGTTGAATGGTTTAAGTATAAGTTGAAAAAGGTTTTGAATTGTACTTGATACCGATTCACCCCCCTCTTAGTATCAACAACTTGCAATGCATTAAATGAATATCAAAAGGAAAGAAAGGGGTTTTGAATACACACATTGTTGAGGAAAGTGTATCTCAAGAAGAAAACACTCCCTCTTCAAAGGTGCTCATGAAAATGGACCAAGCACGGTACCTTGCATTTTAATGACTTTGTCACCGTGAAATAAGACCAAGACATTTTCATTCACCATACTTACACTTTGATGGATATTATCAGGGATTGTTCTTCTACCTAGGCACTAGCACACCTAATAAGGTTTTTTTATGGTCCTCTCATACCTAAAATTTCCAAATTTGATAAGGTCTTGAGATAATGTGAAATTTGAAGAAGATACCTCATGTGAATTTCTTATTTACCTCTTGTATTAAATGATGGCTTAATTTGTATGATTCTAATGACTCTTTTATCTTGTGATTGTTGGTATTACCTGATTTTGTGGATTTGTTTGAACATGGTGCACTTGACATGGTCCTTTGGAGGATTTTCCATGATAATACATTGGATGTTATGCACTATACATATAACATTCCATACTTGATGTAGATAATTGGGCCATATGATGACTAGCCACACCTTGGGACACCTTCGCCCACCTCATAGACCTTGGACAATGGATAGGTTAGCTCAGATATTGCAGATATGATCATATTGGATATCATATGGGAAAGGATCCCACATATTGGATAGTTCACCATGAAGCTTGTTAGCAATTGGATAGAGGACATTGCACTTGAACATGATTGGACACTATTCATAGAGGTGATGCATATTCATTCCACCTTGGATGTTGAATGTTTCACCTTGGACATTGAGAATATGGATGATGATGATGTTATGTGCTATGATGATTTCACGATGATTGGGTCTTGCTTACCATTGGGGCACCACATTGATTATGAGTTGGGGTCTTTGATGATGTGACATGACCTGTGATGAGGAGGTGTGAATTTCACCTTGCTTTACACCATTGGATGATCAGATGTGTCCTTTGGAGGCCATTGTACCCTCTTGGATCTTGACGTAACCTTCCTTGGAGCTCCTTTGCACCCATATGTGTGATCTTGGAGGATAAATTTTGGTGTATTAGCATGCATTATTATTATGAGAGGCTATTTGAGGGGTCGACCTTGACCTATCTCACTTGTCTCATGGAAAAACTTTTGTTTTGGGGGCTTTGAGGGGTTATAGCACTAGGTTTTCCTCATATAAATAGGTTAGTGCTACCTCAAGGATAAATAATAACTCACGACTTGTGAGGATCACTTTTATTACTCTCTTATATTATTTTCTACTATAGAGTACTTGTGCACACCTTTTGGAGGATGATCTTGTGGATGATTTCTTTATTTTGATGGATGATTTATGAAACTAGGGTTTCCTCATGCATAATGACTTGGCTTAGTAAGTGTTATTTCCAAGTTTAAGTTTTTTTCTTGGTATATTCTAGTGAAATTCTCTATTAGATGGTTAATAATTGCATGTAGTCTTGTATCCTTGATTCATTTTGTTAAGAAACATTAAGGAATGATTAATATTGTTTATCCCATTCCCTTATTTTTTTCATCTAAATTTTGTTGAAGAATTTAGGGCCAAGTTAGGGATTAAGATTGTTTATCCCCCTAGCCTTGTCTCTTCTCTTGGTTAAAAAGTAGGGCTTATGATTGTATAAAATTTAGGGTTTAAACTTGTTCACTTAATCCTCTTGTTGGATTCTCTAGAATAAGTAGGATGAAACCTAGGGTTTATGATGGTATAAACCTTAGGTTTTCCTTCCTAGAATTTCATCCATAGGCCTTGTTGAGCACTCAACACACCCATTCAAATTTTTGATAATTTTAGGGTACCACTTTCTTTTCTTCACTAGTTTTTCTTTTAAAACTTCATTTTTTTATTTTTTAAATAGACTCCTTTCCTTTAATGTTTAAGTATTGAGAAATTCCAAAATAACCCTCTCACTTACATAAAGGAGCGAGAAAAACAATCAATAAAACAAGTCACAAAATTTTGAAAACAAGGAGTTTTGAAAAGTACCGATGAGATCATCGGGTTGATTCGAAATGAAATAAACTAACCATATAATGTCCAAACACATGATCCAAATGAAGGTTCAAAGGTCACGCTAACGAACTAATCAGCGTCAGGGGAAAAATCCAACAGGTTCAACCATCTTCTCTTTTTGGTCGATCACCGATACACTATTGGCATTGACTGAAACTGCTTAGGTTGAGAGTGAAAGGTAAAAAAGTTCTCAATTGTCGGTGATTTTTTAAATGAAGAAAAACCATTGTGGATCATTTAGTCATGGATAGGGGTGAATCTCAATCGTTGATATTTACCATGCGAGTAGTGTTTGTTTCAATGATTAGGTTGGCCACGTCACCTTCCATATTGACCACATCAGCATGCCACATCACCTTATATGTTGACTCATGTACCTACCACGTCCCTCACCACATCATCTTTTGTGTCATCGTTTGTACTCCCATTCCTGCCACATCACTCATCATGTCATCTGCCACATCACTCACCATGTCATCACTATAAGGATAACCATCGACGATCGATGGTTTTGGTGAAATGTTATGATGCTCTCTCACTCGTGCCAATTGACATCTATGAAATCATCGGGCATCAACTAGATCAATCATCCTTTGAATTTATAACACAACATTTTCCCCCAATGGTCAATGAGCATTTTTCTGGGAGACTAATCCTGACCGTCTATTCAAAAGGGAAATTAAATATAAATTGTTGAAAAGATGAACTTATGCCTCATCCATTCCTCGTGGTTTTATTGGGTTCCCCATCATGAGACATGTAAAAAAACCATCCATACCAATCAATCATTGACACATTGTTATTTTTGTTTCATCCTACCATGTCAAATATCCAATCATCAGTACGAGTTCCACATCACCACTATATGGTCTTCGGATGCCTATGATCGGATCAGGGTTAGTGTTAAGTTACACACAAGTTGATCATACCTTTTGAATCCAATGAGCCCAAAGCATGCAAAAAAACACCTTTTCAAACTCGATGATATAAATATATTGTGCATAAAATCAACCATTAAAGGCCGATAGAGAATACATGTAAGTATTTAATGTCATAAATTTGCATTATTTCCCCCCACGATCAAATATTTGGTAGTTGTTTGCCCCAAATTGCTTCTATTGTTAACCAAGTAAAAGATTGTAATTATTGTGTGCACAAACAAGATTCACTCTCACCTTGAAAACTTGAGGAATTTAGCTCTATTATCTTTCTATCATAGAGAATCTTTCATTCACCAGTGATTGTAGACAGGGAAATTGTATTTCAGGTAAGCATTGTTTTCATTGTTTGCATTGTTCTTACATCGCTCGATAGAAGGTACACATTATTTTATTTTAAATCAAGTTTTCCCAAGCAATGAATTATCATTCATACTTAATTTTGTGGTTATATGACAAGTGCAATGCCTCTTATAATATTCCTAGCATGAAGATCTTCAAATAATCCCAGAACCAGGTCAGGGGATGCTAGAGCTGGTTCTAGTTATATGCCCCTGCAAATAGAAGAACCCTCCACTTCAAAGGGCACAAAGTTTCTTATTATAATCCCACCAAGGAATATTTCCACATTATTTCCATTGTTTTGGGACATAGAACCGTGCACAGGAGGTAAAGCTATCACTCAAGTACCAATTCCTATATGGAATGACTTATTCATCAAGTTTAAATATCAAGAGTATCTTGAATCAACTCCCCACAACAACCTAGAGCTTAGAGAAGTTGATGATATGGTGTTCTTGCTTATTATAAGATCTAGCTTGCACTCAATATCCTCTAGGGCACCATTCATGCCATGTGTAGAGATAATATAATGGGCCATCAGTCACACTAGCCCCCAAAACTACAGAACTATCAATGAAAAGGTAGAATGCATTGGGTATTTCCTCCCTTGGGATGTTAATAAATATCACAAACTCTCAGAGCCCGAGCAATCCCTTAATAAATATTTTGTAATTTTCTTTTATGAGAAATATGACACTAGTAAAATGATCAGTAACTGATGGAAGGAAGATAATAAATATTTCAATATATCAAGAGGAAGATATGTTATCACGAGGTTAAGGGAGCCTTATATGTATGCAATGGTTTTGTTATGCAGATTGTATGGAGAGAAGGATTGCTCTCACTTTTCTGAAGCATGGTTTCTCTTGGACCTACCATGTGGTTATGTGGGGTAAGGTGTTTAATTGGGGATCCGTCATCTCAAAACCAATCAAGCCCAAAAACCGCAACCAAACACTGCTCGTGCATTTCATATGGTGTCATTCCTTATTGATAATTTATGTGCTCACAACATCTTCCCAGAGTTTTCACTTAGCTAGAAATTTTATGAGCCCCTAGTGCATGTATACTTTAGTATGTTATGGGAAAGAAAATACAAGAGATTTTGTTCTCATATTTCTGATTTCTTTATGGCCGGAATCTATTTTCTTATCTTTGGGCAAGGATGTTCTAGATTGTTTAAGAAATCCAAAAATATTTTGGCATACATAGGTAAATGGTACTTGTAGGAGAAGCATACCTATGTTCATATCTATGGAGCCACTAGTCCACCTCACTTGTTTCCCATTTATTTTCCTAATAGTCTTGTATTTGGAGAAATATGCTACCAATCTATAATGCAAGGTTTTAATGCAACCATGGTCAAAGAAAAGAAGATATCATTTATCCCTTATGGATTCTAAGTTGGTTATTATGTATTAAATGATTCTAAGCATGCCAAGCATGACAAACAAAAAGGACATGTTCAACTAGAGTATTGGTTCATGACTGGAAGGTTCAAAAAGCACGATCCTAAGGTTTTGGTCCTTAGGCATCCTAAATATGTCTATTTAAGTTGGCCATATGCTCACGAGAAGTGGAAAGAATAACTTTTTAGTGAGGATTCTCAAGATTAGAAAGAGGTAGAGAAAAGGAAAGCTCACCCAAATACATTTTTTGTTGCATCCTTGTCTCTCAAAGAAAATATCAAGATGGTTAACCAAGGAGCTTGTTATAGCAGAGAAGATGACAAAGGAAAGAAGGAAGAAGAAGAGAAACTAAAGGTGGAAAAAAAGCAACAAGCCCTGCAAGAAGAAAAAGATTATATTATCAAAGAACAAGAACAGCAAATAAATTTGCAGGAGGAGTTAATGAAGAAAGAGGAGGAATATTTTAAAAAACAATTGTTGACAGAGAAGAGGAAAGGGGATGAAAAACAATAAGGGGGAAATGAGATTATAGAGAAAAGAAATAAGGATCAAAAAGAAAAGGCTCGTCTAGAAGAAGAGGAACTAAGGAAAAAATAGGAGTAGGATCAAATTGAATAGAAAAGGAGGATCCAAGAAGAAGAAGAGTAGAGGAAGAAGGAGGAAATGGAAAAAATAAATAAAGAGAAGGCATGACAAAGCCTCATGGAAAAGAAAGAGAAACACGCAATAGCGAAAAATCCTTCTGAAATTATTGATTTAACACAGGATGAAGAATAATTCGGAAAAAATGGTGTGCCCATCACTAATGAAAGTGTGACTAAGGAGGAAATTGTAGTGGTTGATACAACAACCCCCCATTATTGAATATTTTTTAATAAATAAAATGGGTTCCTTACAAGCATTTTTTGAATTTTATGGTTTGATTTCTTTTATTTTTTACCTTTGGTGCCTTCTGGTTTGTTGATTTAATTTTGATCTAGATTAGTCATTTTAATCAACTTCTTTAGACCAAAATGAACCATAAATAAACATCTAGTTTTTAAAAGTTGTTTGTTAAATAATTACATAGTGTCCCAGGGGACCAGTGATCTGATTTTCAAGTCAGGTTTCCATTTAATTCTAAGCATATTACAATAACTCTTCCAATTTCCCGGTGGTTCAGTGGGTTGGTTGACCAATTGATCAATGGGTCAGTTAATCGTTGATTGGATCGGGTTTTCATGTGTTACGTTATGGCCCAAATAGCAACCCAATGGCCTAGGGTTCCAATGGTGTGGTTAATCATAAGGTTATATCTAATAAATTAATCACTTAATATAATCTCACCAAATTAGGCCTTATCACTATGATTATAAATTTGGTTGAAAAGAAACATCTAGTGATTTGATGCCCAATTTAGGAACGTTCCCACCCCATTTCAAATTCTAAATTGTATTTTCTTACATTAATGGTTCTGACGATCATTGGTTGATGCACATCAAAGTGAATTTATCATGAGATGTGATATGAATAAATCTTGAAAAATGATGTTTGTTACTCATAGCACATATTGCATCTCTGTTTGATTATTTCATCCATCACTTTGATCTTGTTGTAAATAAACTACGTGAAATCTAGGAGTAAAAGTATAGTTTTTCTTCATAAATCTCTTTTCTTTAGTATTAGCTTTCAAGTTATCATTCAGGTTTTGAATTAAGTTTTTATATATCAAATTTTTACTCTGAATTTCTTTGAAAACATAAGACCCTTTGCAACAAGATGACTAAGAAAGAGAAACCAAAGAAACAAAAAGATGAGGATGAAGAAATAGAAACAAATCCAAATTCAACTTTCTATTCAGACACCTCTTATAAAATTGGAGTCAAAAACTGCATGGAATGGCGTGAAATCCACAAATTCATTGAAGAAGGAGATTTCAGATAGGAATACGCGTCTGATGTTGATGATCTTGAAGATATTAAAAAGTCCAGTTTGCACAAAATAACATCCAAGCCAACTATTCTACCCTATCATGACATAGTATGGTGAAATATTTCACATACTGATATTTCTACTTGTACAATTGTAAATTTTACTCATAAAGTCATTGAGTCATTTAGGCCTGAGAATATTTCCAATATGTTCAAGTTAGGACCGACTAAAGTTAATTTGGATGAAAATTGTATTCAAGGTTTTATAGAATAAGTAAAAAGGGAAGATAGTCATATGGGTGATTTAATTAGGGATCGGTGGCATGATCCTTCAGCATTTAATATCATTTCAGATCAAATATATCCCCTTCAAATATTGAAAAAACCTCCTATGTTAGTTTTCATTATGCTTTGTCGACTATATGGGGAGAAAGATGCTATGAAATTTAAACTAGGATTGGTTCCCCTTATTCACCATGTTTTTAAGGGTAAAATCTTTAATTGTGTCCATATCCTTTTTGTCAATATCCAAGAAGAAGTGAAAAACTCACAAGAGGCTCCACCGAGATATTTCCCATGGTTTTTCATGTATGGATACCTAATATATGCATTTTATTCAATAACCTCTTTAACTGGTCTCTTTCTCAAGATTTAGTCCATATTCACTTTTCCAAGTTATGGGTTGTAAACTGCAAGGACTATTTTTATGAAATTTGTAATCACTTTATGATTCCTATGCATATAGCTTTAAAATATCAACCATATCCTAGGTTTACTCAGGAAGCCATGAACACCATCAAATAAATAGGAGATTGGTTCATAAATGAAGAATTTATTACATCATAATTTATGGATGTGAAGGGGAAACCCGCATTTTGCCAAGATATGTTCTTGATAGGTTGGTGCTTAGAGAGATAGCATATCAGATTTTTTTCATTGGTATTGATTCTTCCTTATCAAGAAGTCATAATAAATAATGACCATCCTTTCTTATTCCATTGGGAATCTATTCTTTATTAAATTCCAAACATGCCTTGAAAGAAGCAGAACAACTTGAGGGAATTTGGTTATCCCATGGAAATTTTAAAAGACATGACCCAATAGGTCTTATCAAAAATCATTTTAGCATTGTAAAAAATGTTAAATCCTATAATCATGAAGATGAACCATTTGACATTGTTTTCAAAGGGGCTCGAGATTATCAATAGGTAGCTCAAAGAATTCAGGATCTGAAGAATAGTCCCAAGATGCAAGAATTCTTAGATCAATAGTTCAATAGAAAGAAAGATTTTATGAAAGAAAAGAATGAAAAACAAGGCAATATACAGGGAAGTTTTGATTTGGAAGATGATGTACAATTAGAGTCAGAGTCAAAACGGAACTAAAACAATTCATCTATTGATATGCAAATTGATAAACATGACTAGAACATAGATGAATCAGAGAAAGATATTCAAGATAAAGGCAGTGGAG
Source organism: Picea sitchensis (assembly GCA_010110895.2). Lineage (NCBI taxonomy): Eukaryota > Viridiplantae > Streptophyta > Pinopsida > Pinales > Pinaceae > Picea > Picea sitchensis. The sequence continues at coordinate 69,881 of SNQJ01S0042863.1, forward strand.
ATACACAGGAAAACATTCAAGACAATGAAGCATCACAAAATATTGAAAATTCTATTGAGGGACATAAAGGATATAGTACTACCCCAAGGTACTGAACACACCTTTTCAAATGTCATTACAGTAGTCATTTCTATTGATACCACCCAAATTACTTCTATCCATGGAAGATTAATGTCTACAACCTTTGATATTCTGGAATTTTCAACAAGTTCAAAGAAATTGTTTTGTCTTTAAATACTTATACTTTCAATGATACAACAAAGACAATTGTAAAAAGAAGAAGAAGCAAGAAGAAAATAGGGAAATTAGAGTGTTATAATCTAAAAATGCTACATTTGTGCATCCAAGACATTGGCCATCATTTTTGCATACTTTGCGAAAATATTGTTGTGTCTTTCTTCAAAAAACCTTTTTGAATAGTGTGCAGCCTATTGCACTAATAGCATAATTTAACCATTTTATACCTTGTAGCCCATCCCCAAACCAAATAACCATGTGTTTCTCATATAAAAATAGGTCTTGGGGTTTCATTTAGAAGACAAGTAATAGAATAAGAAAACTCTACCAAATCCCTTCCTTTCATTGCTCAAGATTTACATCTTTCTCTGAGTTTGTAGATTTCCCCTCCATCCATTCTTCCTATGCAACCCTTCCTCTTCCCTTGATGGTATGTTGGTTGTGAGAATCTACTATAGGATTGATGCACTTAGAGCCACGTGAGGAGGAGCCACATTTGTTGGATTAATAAGAGGGGGATGAATCAATAATTAATTATAATCCCTTTTTCTTCAAATGTTACATATAAATGTAGAATTATTATCCAATGTGGCGGTAAGAAATAAGCAAATCACACGTCTGCTTGATTACACCAGGTGTTTTAATGTGAAACCAAATTGGGAGAAAACCAGGAATGATTTTTCTTATATGTCTTGAAGAATTACATTCATTAGGCACCAACTTCCTTTGTTTTCAGTACCCAAGCCCGGAAGGAGGCTCCAACCCTAGTTTCTCGGGGCTACAACCTGAGGGAAACTCAACTCCCCAATTATCTGGCTACAGCAGGAAGAGGGGCTACAACTAATGTTCTCCGGGATACAGCCAGGAGGTGGCCACAACTCCCTTTGTCCTTGCCAGTCCTACCACCTGATGTGAAGTAGAGATAGTGGAACCAACTGTCACATATCATGTGATATATCACTGTAAGCTTTGTACCATCATCCCCGAACCATGCATCAATAAAATGCATCAGCACAATACCTCAACATGTATCAGCTGTACCATAAACAAGTGCATCAACCATGCACCAACCTATAATCAACTTTGTGCAGCAAACAGTGTAACCATGTACCAAGTATGTGTACCCATCATGTGTCAACTACTCATCAATATGTATAACATCATCAACTATACACCTCATGTATGTGCCAACTCATCAACTACTTGTCTCCAACCATGTACTCAACATGTACCTCAACCAAAATCCCTCATCAATTTCATCATCCAAATCTAATTTGTAGCTTTGTAATAGACACGGTGTATATGATCATTCCTACAAACCTTCATAACTTTAAAACAAAGAGACTAGCATTTTCTTAAAACTTTTCTTTAGTCTCACATGCTGGTTTTGGATTAGTCAACAACCTAACTTGAGATAATCCTTAACTTTTGAACACGTAATGTATGAGATCATGATACACAATGTTCTTGATTGTTTTTTATGCAATTCTCCATGTTTTACTACTTGGAACCTCTCGAAAAGGATTTATAGCAAAGGCATGCCTTGTTGAATTATGTCTTATTCTGAAAGCTACCTTGTGAAGCGTGTCCCACACAAATATTTGATGAATATATCTGAAACTATTACAAAACACTTTTCAAAGACCTATACCATAACCAACACATTTGGTCTTACTGAATTTGGATCTTTATTTTTTATTTTATGACGTTTTTACCCGAGACGCTTGATTTTGACTAGTTTCGGGGCTGACCACAAACCCTATTTTCACAGATTGTAACTCCAAAAACAGGCCTGGCTTCATTTTTACCAAATAGCACTTGGATATGTTTTCTCCACTTGCATAGAAATTTCACAGTGCGAATCATTATAGAAAAAAATTATAGCGAAAATGGGTGAGATGACTTTGTAAATAACATACCTTAGAAGCACCATCAAAGAATTTATCCTTCCTTGCATTTCAGCCTTCTTTTCTTCACCTTCACTCAAAATTCCGGTTTATATATCCTTGGTTAACTCATACACATATAGATATTCAATATTCTCAATTTTGATTCAAATGAGAGTGCCTTGCCTCTTATTTATACTCTCAAGTAACTTCACCAAAAAACATCTTCTAGGTCACTTGGCCCACTTTCCTTATTTTTAGGGGTTGGGTCCACTTCTAATTTATCCATTAAATTTATTATTGAAACAATTTATTTTGTATTCATGAATTATAATACACTCATCACTTCACTTTATTATTTACCTTTTAAAATCTCTTAAAACCATGACTACTTTGACCTTTGGGGCTTCTAGATGACATATGAGGTCCTCAACTTATTAAGGCCATAACTCTCAAACCAGGGAGTTATGTGAGAAATTCTACGCCACCACCACGGAAATGGCATGAAATGTAATATCCATATAAAATAGTATTATCTGAAAATATCCTTAACTCATACCGTTACCCATCAAACAAACTTGAGTCCATTACCCAAACACGGGTCTCTAACTCCTCATGACCATAACTCTCTCTCTAACCGTGAGGAATTATGTGATGTTCCACATACCTTTGGGAAATGAAATGATAAGAACTATCCATCTAGGATATTTCCACGACAAATTCACTTTCCTTCATCTCATTATTCCACAATTAAGCATGGGTTCTCTTACTCCACAAAGCGTCTTCAGGTGAGGACTTTCACCATAAGGGACCACTTTGGAGTTCATCCATATTTACTTCTTATCAACCAGCAGAAAAACAATAATGAGTCATATTTACATCAAACAATATTGGGTCCATTACCCAAACCTTTGTGCTTTCTGGGGCTTTCTTCAAAGGGTTGACATCAATGACAACCAACCTTAATCAACAATCTCCCCCTTTGGCATTGATGGCAACACTTTCGATGCAATCTTTGAAATCATATCACTCATGCTCCCCACAGGCCGTGCCTTTGTCCTCTGCATATGATAAATCTCTCCCCTTTGTCATCAATGGAAAAGGTATCTTCCATCCAGGGATTCTCCCTCGACGGTGTCATATGGTGCTTCTCATTGTACATCTAAGACATATGAATGGGAATTCAAAAATTCATTTTGGAGTAAAAATAACTCAAAGTCTTTGAAGATATTCAAGGGCTTACCATGGAAGTGGTTTTGTAAAGATGTCACGCCACTTGTTCTTTATTGCTCACATACTCAACTCTGTTCTTTTACGCAACCTGTTCCCTTAGAAGTGATACTTGATTGGAATGTGCTTAGTCTTGGAGTGCATCCTTTGGGTTTTTGAGATATTGATGGCACTTGTATTATCACAATATATTGGAATGAGCTGTTATACTCAGCATGTATATCTGTCAAGTTTGTTTCATCCAAAGAACACATTGTACAACACATGTTGTTGTTGCAATATACTACTGCCTGTTTGTAGATGAATATCGATGATTGTTTCTTTCTTAGCCATGATACCAAAAGCTCACCTAAGTAGAGCGTTGTTCCTTGGTGCTTCATCGGTCATCAATACAACACGCCCAGAAATGCACATATGTGTGAAGCTGATATTGATAGATCTTTTTTCTTTTGGATGCCATAATCGACTCTTATGTTCCTTTGAGGATATTTGAAGATCCTCTTTCTTTGCTTAATACATGTGATTCCTTTGGTGCTTAGCGAATCGTGCCACATGTCCAGCTGCTTGCATTATATCAAGTCTGAATGTTGTCACATATAGTAAGGGTAGCCAATCATTGATATATTGCCTCTAATCGTAGACTTTGAATCATCATCTTTGCTCAACCTGGCCGGTTTGCATGGAGTGATGGCGGTTTGAAATCTTCCATTCGGAACCTCTTTAGCATTTCTTTGATATGCTTGGTTTTGAAATAAAATTCTTGGTTGCTTTGTCGTATCAGAAGTCCCGGAAAGAAGAATAGTTCTCAAACAGCGACATTTCAAATTCATTTTGCATGTCTTTTACAAATTTATGACAACCAGTCATCGTCACTACCAAAATAATATCATCGACATAAAATTCAATTAATAAAATATTACCTTGACTTACCCTATGTAGAAGTTGTTATGCACTTCAGCACTACAGACCGCATCGCTGCTTGAGATATATCTGTCACGGGTACCATGCTCTAGGGCTGTTTTAAGATCGTACAAAGGCCTTCTTTAATTTACACACATAGTCACGTGTTTGCCGGAGCTATTTGAGGAATCCTTTTGGTTGTGAACTTCTTCTTCAAGTTCCCCATTGAGAAGAAGTTGGTTTCGATCCATCGATATGCTTTACTAACATTTTGGAGCATGCATAAGCTAAAGCGGTTAGCATTAAACGGCGGGGAAAATGTCTCTTCAAGATTGATTCCTTCAATGCGAGCATATCCTTTACATACCAATCTAGCTTTGTTCCTTGTAAACATGTCCATCTTCGTCAATTTATTCCTGAAAACCATTTTGTGTCAATCACATTCTTATTCTTTGGTCTTGGAACCAATTCCCAAGTGTCATTTTTCTCTGTTGATCTAATTCTTCATCCATGGCCTTATTCCAAAATTCATCGCTGTTGGCTTCTTCAAAAGCGAGTTTGGTTCAGGAATTGTAGATAAGAGTCTTGGAATTATTGTTCCGGTGAACGGTTTTTTCTTCTAGCTTCAACTCCTGCATCTTTGTTTCCAATAATCTGATCTGAAGGGATGATTCTTCATGCTTGTTTTGCTAGGTGTATTTAGAATGCTTTTTAGACTTGCTCTTCTGCCATGTGGTTCTCGTCTTCTTCTTCTTTTCATCTTCTTCTTCAAAGCATTTCCATTGATTTGTTTTCTTATTTCTTTGATTACAGTGCATTATGTTTCATCAATTGATACGTTGATGCTTTCCACAACTTCTGTTGAGCCTTATATTGTAACTTTTGTAATGCTTTCCTTGTTGTAGAGTAACCAACAAGTATTCATTTGTCCCTTGAGGAGTCAAACTTTCCCATTAAATCATCTTCTCTTTTGATGTAGCATTTGCTTCCAAAACTCTGAAGTGTTTCACATTTGTTGATATTCCTTTCCATGGCTCTTAGGGAGTTTTATCGGTGTTGTTCTGAGCATTACTTTGTTTTGAATGTATTTGTTGTATGCAGCATGTGTCAAATATCTATTAACTTTGAATCCATTATCATTGTTAGACCGTTTCTTGTCTTGTCGTGTTCTTTCTTTCAACAACTCATTTTGTTGAGGTGTCCTAGCGACGGAGAATTGCATTTTTTATTCCATGATTGTTGATGAATTATGCATTGCTTTGAGGTGAATTCTCCTCATTATCCGATCTTAAGCATTTGATTCTTGAATCCATCTCATTTTCAACCATTTCTTGTAGATCTTGGAATTTTCAAAAGCTTCGGATTTGTTCTTGAGAAAACTTCTGATCATTCTTGTATAATCATCAACTAATAGCATAAAGTATCTCTTACCTTTTAGCCTTTTGTTGTAGTTGGTCCAATAGATAGTATGCTAATTTCAGAGTGGTTTTGTTGTTGAATATACCTTTGATTTGAACTTGGTCTTTGTTTTGCTTGTTGGCAATGCTTGCACAAAAGTGTTGGTTGGTTTAAGTGATCTGGGAATTTAAATGCTTTGTTTCTCTTTTTGCTGACTTTGACAAGGTTATCCAAAATTCATGTGACCCATTATTAAGTGTCATAGCCAACTTTCATCTTTCTTTCCCTAGACAGCACTTTTCATTTCAAATTTAAACGCACATATATGTTCTTGAAGTTCTTCTTGCGGCTGTAGCGACCAATTTCCACGAACCTTCTTTTCTTATCTCACACTTTGTGAATGAAAAGTAACTTTATGACCTTGGTCACACATTTGACTCACGCAAAATATTATGTTTCATATCTTCTACTAGTAGAACATTTTTTTTTTTTTTTTTTTTTTATTCTTGTTCCCAATTCGATTTGTGCCTTTTCAATGATTTGGATGAATCATCATTTCAAGGAGATTGATCCATCTTTCCTTTATTAATGTAAGGAACTTGTCTCTATCACATGTCATGTGTTTTGAACATCCACTATCAACATACAAACCACATTTCTTTTGTTTAGCTTGTAGAGAAACTCTGCATTCTTCATTTCTATATATTGATTCTTCTTTCTTACACATGTCCTTTTCTGAGGTTCTTGTTTGACTCTGTTGAGGGTTCTCTGGGAGGGACTTTCATTCTGTAATTTTGGCCATGTGTCCAAAATTGTTACATTTATAACATTCCTTAGTTCTCAAAGATTTAAACCTGTTTATAACTTCTTCTCTGTGTTTCACTAGGTCTTCTTAGATAACCCTTTGTGTATGGCTCTCAAAGTAGTTATTGTTCCTATTAGCTCTTGATTTACAACTTATGTCCAAATTATTACATGCATAACATAAACCAAAAATATAGTTTGATACACAGTAGTTGAAGATCTTATGAAGGGTGCTCTTATGAATCCTTCTTCTTCTTAGGCTTTGTCTATGTTGTTGATTCTGAAATCTGAATCTTCTTGGTGGAGGAGTGTCTCTGTAATCTTCCTTTGCATATATTTTTATCCTTTGATTGTTTGTAACTTTTGGATTTGTTTCTTGCTCTATTGTTTTGGGGCTTGAAGTCCCCTTTCACATCGAATGTGTCAAGTCCGGACTTGTCAAGATAAGATTTTTACTATTGATAATGTCATCCATAGCTTTTGAGCTATTATGCCATATTTTCTTTTTGAATATCCTTTCTTGAATTAATGATAATTAATGCTTCTAGGGTTCCAATGATCCTGTCCTTTCCTTCTAGATGTTCTTTGAGGGCCTCTTCAATTCTTTTATCTTCTTCTATTTGAACCTTCAATTTTGTGATCATTTATTCTAGTTCTTCGTGTCTTTTTTTCTTATCTAGTTCTTCTTGTAATTTCTTGTTTTTCTTCTTTTCTCTTGATAACTACCTTGGCACTCATTAATTCTTCTTGAAGTCAACTACGCCTCTTCAATTTATTCTTCATATGATTATTCATATTCTTCTTGAGTCTTCTTTATTAGAGAGTGATCCAGGTGAATGTCGATGGCCACCCACCTTTTTTTTTTTTTTCATTATTTCAACGTTTCGGCAATTTTGGCAATTTACTATTTTTTTTCGGGTCCTGAACTTCCGTGGTTGTTTTGAGGGCCTAAATGAAAGATTTACCAAGATCGAGGTTCTAAATGATATTTGAAGACATTATTGATCCCCCAAAACGAATATCTCTATTTTATACCTTTCCAACGAGCTATCTGCGCCTAAAGCTGAGGAGATGCATTGGCAAAAGTTGACCGGGAAGTTGATGTACTCACTTACCCAGCGGGGCCCACATGACTTTTGACTTTTGGCGCTTCATCTCCATCCGCTTCTATTAACGCCAAATCTCATCAATCCACTGATCGCTCAATCAATCATTAATAAATTGTTTATGGTCAGTTATTGTGGATGTCTTATCCATTATCTCATTGTAAATATCATCGGTCGGTGGTCAGTCATCAGTTGGATCAATCTCGAACAATCGCTCAATGTGGGAGGCGGGCGATCCTATCAATGCATTTGGCAGAAAGCTCTCCGCGCGACAAAGGGGCGAAATGATGGAAATTTTTTCCCAAATCCTTTGATGGATAGTGACAACAAAAGATGCATCTTAGTCAAGTGGTCACTTTGGAGGCATTTCACCTTTCAAGGTACAAGTTAATTTTGATATTCACGTATTTGGAGGTCAGATAGATGCAAATGTTGTAGGAAAGTGTTTGAATCTACTAGAATGTTATTGCTCTGTCCAAAAAAATTCCGACTGTGAAAATACCACCTTTGCACTCCTTAAATCTCTCCTCATGTCCAAACATTGGTGGGAAACTGCGGGAGAAAAGTTCTGTAAGTGCGGAATATGGAATTGATCCCGCTTGGGATTTTTATGGATGCGGTAAAGGAGCAGTATTACCATGTTGGCAACTATGAGGCCGGTACATGAGATGGACCACCTTGCATCAAGAAAGAGAGGGCCAAGCAGTTTTGGAGTTCACCATTACCTTCCATACGCGTACCAAGTTGGGTATCAAATACTTCCAGGCGACATTTGGTTACAGCGGTGGGCTCTACGCGAGGATACATTGGTGAAATGGATTTTACTACGGACATCTCATCACTCGATGTCTTTGATATCTTCCATTAAAATTGGCAATTTAAGCACCGGAACAAAGCGAAATTCCGGATGCACCGTCCATAACAATAAAAGTATGACAAAGGCGGCCTAACAAAGCGGTCTCGAAAACTAGTCAAGACACAAGAAAATAAGGGTCCCGGGAAGACAAAAAAGAAGGACAGGAAAATGGTGTGATTTTGCAATCCGCGGCACAACACCAATGAATGTCGGCTCAAAGCGGTCGGCGAATCAAGAAAGGAGGCGAACCCTAATTGGAATATGATTATGAAAATCTTGGTAAAAGACGGATCATTGATCTGAGACCCCGCGCTATTGTGGCGGCAAATTCAGCCGGAAGAACCAACAAATCCTGAAGAGGGGGCACCTTTTTCATTCAGGATGTGGGTGAAAGGGGATTGTTGCATTTTAATGTTGATGGCGGAAGCGAAGAACCTCATCTCGGTGATCGTCCAAGAGGTTGAAGTTGATGACAACACCACACCCAGCGGCCATACAACATCGGGTGGCCTACCAGGGACGAGAGATTTATGTCATTCAGGAATGTTGATTGTCATACGACATACAACCATTCAAGAATGAGGTATTATGCGATATTGGCCTCTGGATGTTTGTGATGTTCACTTGGGCCAACCATATATATGTGGAAGCGCCATGTTGTTTATGAGTCTCGACCGTGGTGTCATTGTTACTTTGGGGTCATCTCTCTGAGAGATACCGGAGGTAGTTCCAACTATTGTTCCACCTAAAAGTTCCACAAGGTAGTATCTCATCTCTTTGCAAAATTCAGCTTCTTCACAATCTTTCAAAAGGTGAAAGGACGTGCAACCACTACAGTTTCGTCCCCCACACCTTCTATCCAACAAAGCGGATCAACAAGGTTATGACAAAGCTTCTAAAATTCCTTTTGCACCTTCCTCTCATGTAGCTTAACTTGTTGAATAGCCTCAACTTCAACGGGTTCATGGCGGAGACTTCCACAAACCAAGCGGCGTCTCGGCAAATACAAGCTGACTCGCCGGATCACCGAGATCTGTAAATGCTTTGCCCTCTCCAGAACTCAGCATAATGGAGACCATTGCTTCCTAAGAGGAGGATTGATCGAGATGGTTACCCTCCTTTTCCATTTGGCTCAAAGCTATTTTCACGGCAATTTTGGCAATTTACACACTATTTTTAGCAGTTTTTTTAACTTCTGGAGCCATTTGAGGGCCTAAATGAAGGTTTGAATCAGGGTTCTCAATGATAATTGAAGGCACTGGTGAGCCCCCAAAACAGATCTCCTCGATGATACCTTTCCAGCGAACTGTCTGCGCGCCTAAGCGAGTCATTATGCAAAGTTCTGACCAGGAAGTTGATGTACTCCCCACTTACCCAAGCGGGAGAAGCCCACATGACTTTTTGGCGCTTCATTTCTTAGTGTTAGGTTTTTGGATATCTGGGACTTTTGGCATTCACGTTTGGCTGTAAAAGGCCCTTAGAGCCTCATTTAATAATCATCTTCGCGTGAATCACGGTAGCCATCACATCTCTCTTCGAAGATTAAATTTGCCACCATTCTGGCCGAGTCTTCCTCTATATTTTAACAGGTCTCGTACATTTACGTCGTGTGAAATGCGTGTATCTTCTTTGTATCTCTTGTGTTTATGGTTGCATCTCTGATATATTTATGTTATATTATTGGATATCTGTGGCGATATCTTTGTGCATTTCTTTATTATATCTCAGCTCATTTAGATGCTGAAAATAATCCGGATGAAGTCTTCTACTACCATGAATAGAACTCTCCCTATTTCAGTATCACTTTGATTTGACTTTATCACGATGATGAGATGTCTTCTTTGATGAAAAAGTTTTTCTTGAAAACTTTCTTTAGCGGATTCTTTACCTTTATATGTTTGTCTTACGGTAACCTTCATCATTTCTCTTTTTCTTATGGGGACATTTGTTAGCAAAATTACCAATACCATCACAATTAAAATTAAAGGAAGCTTACCTATGTACTAACCGTTGGTTCCCTTGTTGAATCTTTTGACAAAGTTGTCCACTTCTTCATCATCTTCGAGGCGTCCCTAATGCTTTGCTATATTCTTCTTGTTCCTTTTTTCTTTTGCTTTGATCTTTTGGATGCTTTGGAAGGCTACTTCTTTACATCGTATTTTCACGATTTAGTTCTCCATCTGCATGTATGAAGATTCCATGCGGTTAAGTCCATGCTTATTGAGTTTAGATCCGATCTTTTCTCTTCTAGTCTTCGATATCTTAGGTTTGAATATCATAGGAAGAAATCTTGGTACCTTTTGAACAATTCTGATTCTTGTTCTTCTCCCAATCCTATAGGTGCATTCTTTGTTTCATCGACTTGTAAGAATTAGGATGCGATATCTTCATCTTCTTCATTTTTAGTTGTTGAGCCGGCCTTTGTAAGTTTAGTCCTGGCTGCTTTGACTTTTGAATCTCCTTCATAAATATTTTGAAGCGTGTCCCAAATCTCTTTAGCGATTTACAATGTGCAACTTTGGTGGTATCATATCTTGAGACCACTAAAAGTGCATTTATGGATTTAGAATTATTCTCTTGAGGACCTTTGCTTTGTCATTTGTTGGTGGAAGCTGGTGGTGTTATGTATCCATCTACAATTGATTGCCAAAATTGAAATCCAAAAGCAATACTTTTATTATGTAATCTTCATCCTTATGCTCCAGCAAACTTGTAATCATAAAGCTGGTGGTATTCCATTTTTATGTCTGAGTTGGTACTCTCCATGATCTACCTTCGATTGGTTAAGCCCGATTTGAAGGAACTTGCTCTAAAACCAATTTTTGGATTACTTGGGGGGTGAATGGTAATAGCGTAATTATAATATCTTTTCTTCAAATGTTATATCAATGTAGATTATTATCCAATAATTAGTAGTAGAAATAAACAATCACACACATACCGCGCATTACAGTGTTTACGTGGAAACCCAAATTCGGAGAAAACCACGGAATGATTTTTTTATATGTATTGAAGAATTACATTCGTGGAGCCTCAGCTTCCTTTGTTTTCCGGCTACAAGCGGAAGGGCTCTAACCCCTAGTTTTCTTAGGCTACAGCTTTGAGGGAAGCTCCAACTCCCCAATTCTGCGGCTACAACCAAAGGGAGGCTACAACCCCCAATGTTCTTGACTGTGGGAGGTGGCTACAACCACTGTCCTTGCCCGTCATACGATGTAGAAGTGGGAATGTGGAACCTTTGTCACACTATCACTTTGAGATATACCACTAAACTGTACCCAATAAAATCTGAACCGTAAATCAGCCATGCATGTACAGTACCTCAACACGTAATCAACCTATACCATAAACAAGTGCATCAACCATGCACCCAGCCTATAATCAACTTTGTACCATAAACAAGTGCATCCAACCATGTACCAATCATGTGTCAACTACTCATCAACTATGACTCATCAATATGTACCAACATCATCAATATACACCTCATGTGTTCCAACTCACCAACTACTTGTCTCAGCCATGTACTCAACATGTGTAACTCAACCAAAATCCTCATCAATTTCATCATCAAATCTACAGTTGTAACTTTGTAATAGACACGGTGTATATGATCACATTCACGCAAACCTTCCTTAACTTTAAAAACAAAGAGACTAGCATTTTCATCAAACTTTTTCTCTAGTCTCACATGTGAAGAAATTAAACACAATAAATTAGGGACAAGAACGACAACATGGCCCGGAAAAGGCATAATAGCTTACACACACTTATTCTCCAATGTTACATGTTTATAGTACAATGGGTGATTCCACCTCATAGAGAGATTTTCTTTAGATTCTAAAATCATGCATGATTACAAGGCTAGGCAATCTTAACTAACTCATTAATCACCACTTGAGGATATATTACTAATATCCTAAATAAATAATACAAGTATAGGTGAAAATTTAGACTTGGTGATTGGTAGGAAGGTAAGCCATGGGCTAACAATCCCCCTCAATCACAAGTCCGATAAAAAATACCGACGTAAATAGACCGGTATCAATTCCATGTCTTCATATTGAAACTCTTGTGTTGAGCCTCAATGAAGAACTGCATGAAAAATCGCCAATCTGGATGTTGAATTTTTCATCTGAAATGAACTAGAAGAAATTTGAGATATGGAAGTGAACAACTACAATATCTAAACATTTCTTGATTGCTTTGACAATTTGATCATTTTTCCAGTATTTTAGCTAGAAGAATCTGATGCCTTACGCTGAGTGGTGAACATGTAGTATCACCCTCTACTATCGATTAATATCACTTGAGTGCTCTTTGAATATGTGGTTTGGGATGACACTAACCAATTGATACCATGTATCTGATGGTTTGTGGATAACCACTAACCAATATTGACACTTTTAGGTGTCCAACGGCATCCCAATGTATCGTATTAATGATTCAATTTCAAGTCATTGAACCATAATCTTGCCAAAGATGCGCCATCTCACGGAAAAATTTCACTATGTAATCATGTGAGCCAAGATGCATGCAAATTGTTTACTTAATGTAAACTCCAATCTAATGAAAACGAACCAAGAGAATTGACTCAGCTTCTAGTCTCACACATCCCTGAAAATGCTGACAACTCGATCAAATGTCCGCATTTGCAATGCGAGGGTCCCTCTTGTCCTCTGCTGGGTCGAATGACCATCTATGTGAACAAATGTCCACATCATTGCTCTCAAATCAAAATCAAACTTGTCAATTATTATGGGTTCAATAAGTTTAAGTTGAACCATAATTCTGCTAAAGTCCGTCATCTACAGACCGAATTTTTCCATTTGGAAAATTTCATGCCTCATGCCAGTGTTTGTTGTTTGTCGAGCTTTAATGCGACAACCATCTTTAATTCCATAATCAATTCCCCTTTGTCGGTGAAGGAGAGACCACAAGTGGTTTCATGAACCATCTTCACTAAATTTTGAACTCCCCCCTTAAGATGCATGAGGATTCACTTTATCCCATTTATTTTTATTTGTATTTGTATACAACTCAAAGTGGGCATATGGAATTAACCACATGCTATATCGTAGTGAGAGACCATGCTTAAATATATGCCATAAAGGGACCACTTATGTGAGGGACAAAAATGTTATGTGCTACAAGATTGATTTTTACTTGAGATTGAATTCTACAATAAGACTTATATGTCGGCAGTTGTTGATGATACATTTCAAGGATCAATCCTCATAGTGAATCTTGATCTTGCGGGTTTTCTTCAGTGTTGAACATCTATCGAAGAATGGTTATGCTGCCACAATCTTGGCAAGGATGGAGATCAAAAAAACAGATTCTCCTTGTGACCAATTCGATTACAATGTTGGCACTTATCATTACGATTAGAACTTGAATCGGTGAAGTTGAAGCTTCTTGAAGATCGGCACTGGAACTTGATTGAGTGCGGAATGACAGGGAATATGAAAGGTAACTTTTTTGTCATATCCAAGTCCTGTTCTTTTTTTGTTGTAGATGATTTCTTGCCAAAGATGCGATGATGGGCTTGGAAAGAGTATTATGAACCTATTTCTTTGAAATTAGGTAGAGTGGGTTTCTTGCATGTGATCATCATTGAGTTTTCTTCATTAACCTCAAAGAGACTCTTGGGCATGGGTTTGTGATAGATTCAACCGTGCAGCCGATTATGAAGTTGTATTACTGTGTTGTTCCTTCATTGACCGTTGATCAAAAGCATCATCATCATCATCATCATCATCATTATCATCATAGGGGTTGTGTTGAACAAAAATTAGTTGAGCACTTCAGCAGTTGTTGATTTTTGAGATCTATCAACTCATCATTCAATAGTTGGAATAGATATTGAAGAAGTCTAACTTTGGGAAAGCACTAGCGTCACTTGCAAACATGTTAGCACTGATTGAAGAGTTTTTTTTGTTCAATGTCATTGTGTTGTCTTCGGTGGTTTTTATTAGAGTATTCAGTAACTCTAACTCAATTGAGACTTGAGCCATTTAAAAGCGCTAAAAGGTCTCCTTGTGTAGGTAGATATTTATTACAATTTGACTCGACAGAATAAATTTTATTTTGCAACTCGCTCACTTGAATTTGAACTTCATGCTTGCTTTCTATTCACGCTCGCTTGAATTTGTTTCTCGCTCACTTGTACTTGCTCACTTGAACTTTCTTTAAACTTCCATGCTCTCTTGAAATTGCTTCACTTGAACTGGCTTGCTTGAAATTTTCAACAAGTTGAGGATGTATAGGTTACCCTTAGAAAATGCATCCAAGCGTGTGATGTTTACAATGATTTGAGTTAAACTTCTCAACCTTGTTAATTAGATTCAAAATCATAATGACTCTTTGAATTATTAGGGCTTCGGTAGAGAATGCATCTGAAAATTACACTGCAATTCAGCTTGATTTTGATTTCACACTTGCAAAGAAAACTGTGCAAGTTTACAATGTTGATTTTAAAGTTAAATTGATCTTCAAATTGATGATACTTAGACTCAAGTCCCGTCCAATTATCCTTCCATTACAAACTTGATTTGTGTATTGCTTCAATATTCTTTGTTGTTGCTTGATTACATGTGTTTTGTTTGCTTATACTGGATTGTATGTGCTTCAATGACATTAATTGTGGGATTATTTCATTTACCTTCTTTGTGCTCCATGTATGTGGGATAACGTCAAAACTAGACGTAAACTATCATAAGGAAATCCAAATAATAAAACACAATTGCACACTACTCAAAGCACCAGAGAAAAGAGTATATTTTAGGGGCTTGGCCTTGACCCTCTAAAACACTCGTTGAAAAATAATGTGAGAGAGTATTTTACTGGACTCTTCTTAACTCTTTGAACTTCAAAATTACATTTCAATTTTGAAATTGAACTTCTCTTGCCTTTAAAAATGTGCCCCCTTAACTAGAAAATATCTTCAATTAGAAGAACATTCCAAAGTAAAACTTCTCAAAAGTGTGACCCCATATCCTTCCATACAAATTTGGAAAATATATCCTACAGCTCTACTTCAATGCACCAACCACCGATGATTTGAAACTGAGTCTCTGAACTGCACACCAAATAAAACTACAAATTTCACACAGAGATCCATCCACGGATGTGTTGCATAGTGACCAACATCTGTCCATAACAACACCTTCTTTCTGGGCAATGAAAAATTTACACGAGCACCTCGTTTCTGCAGCACAATCGTAGCGATTGGTGTGACTTCCTTTCACATTGGCACTTCACAACAATGGCACTGGTGGTTACAGTTTTTAAGGAAATGGGCACTGGTGGTTACAGTCTTTAAGGAAATGGAAGCTACTCCTACTTTCAACAACATTCCCAGGTTCCCAACTTGTAAGCTGCATTCAATTATATTTGCACTATGCATTTGCACCTTACCAGATTCGTAATCCCCTTTCGCAGCAATGATACACATTTCACACATCAATTTGATCTCATAGTTGATAGGAATCAAAGGTATCATAATACGTTTACCAGAGGAGACTATATGCAGTCGAAAAATTCTAGAAACCCTTTAATCCATCAATAAATAAATTGCCACAGTGAGATTCCAATTGATCGTTTGGGCAATAATTGCATCAATTTAGATCAAGCAAATAGCAATGGGGCAGATCTGGGACATAACCTAGCAAAGATCTGTGGAAGCCTTTCCTTTCTGTATGATGTGTAGCTTCTCCATCTCCATTTTCATCGCAGCAGTCCACACGCACCACGCAACAACTCTCTTTTCGGGTATCATATAGTGCAGCTAACTGGTCAAAAGAAGGCCAAATTGCACCAACAAGGCATCGATTTGAGGCACCTGATTCGAATGTCAGGTTCCAATCTTGCTCAAGTCCTCGTCTGTGTTTTACGATAAACGCAGAGGTCTCAGGTTCGATTCTCTGCGATGTCAATCCTCCTCGGCATCCACATCTCTTTCGAAGGACCTCTCGACACAAGCGAGGTGCCACGCGTGGACTATAGCTTTGAATGGTGAAGGAATGGCTTCTCTTTACATAACTCGCAGCTCATGCAAACATAAATAATATTAATACAATTCCAGATCGCAGATTGCAGGTATCCTCTTTAACAATGACGACTTGATTGAATCTGGATCTTGTTGACCAGATTTATGAGAGGATTTGTCACACGTGAACACATTTTTCAACAGCTGGAGCATTGTTACATGAAGTCACGGCCAAGAGATCGCACCAAACAAGAATGTATGTCTGATTCTCCAATTTAATCCATTTTCGGTGAGATCTTATCATGATCTTTATTGAGCACACCAAGTCAGAAATAACAAATGCAGATTTTGTTTTCATGCAGATCTCATAGAGTTAGATGTGGGAGTTTCCTACAACAAATCAGGAAAATGTGATTATCACAGCTCTATTCCTTTATTCTCCTTCACACCGTAGATGCAAGTCGTTTAACACTGTTCTCAATGGTTGTGCACAACTTGGACTCTGATGATTGATGTGCAACGATTAGTGCCTAGCAATATCCAGGGATTCAACGATTTTCCTCAGCGAAACAGTTCCTCTCTCTGTGACTCAACAAGTTCTCATCCTATCCACGTGTCTCAATAAACATCCATCTCCTCAACAAATTTCAGCAGGCTCTGTGATCCGAACAAACAAAAAATTCAGCAGCGTCTCCTCATCTGATCGGATTCACAACCTCAGGCTCTGTCACCAACTCCTCCAGCCGGCAAGTTCTCATAGTAATCTTAGATTTACGGCAACCAGTAACAAAACATGGCAGCGATGAATTGTAGTTACCTGATGACTGCTCCAACGCGAATCCACATCAATGGACTCCTTCCGATTGGCTTCACTGGTAGCGATCTACGGAAATTTGACTGGTGCGCGCAGACAGAACTCTTCACCATATTCACATGGCAGCGTTAAATGTTCAATGCAATGGTTCCTTGAGCGGCAAACTGATACGATGGATCTCCTTCAAGGAAACTACCACTCAGAACAACAACAGGGGTTGTCTCGATGGGGAGAATCATGCAGACAGCGCATATCTCCTTCAACCAGCAGCGATTTATTCAACCAGTCCTTAACCGATCCCCCTCATCTCACTGCTAACAGCATTTTAATAGCTCTCTCTCAAATGTGCAGGTCACCTCTGTTATTTGATAATACGGTACCCTTCTCTCTCACAACGATTTTCATAGTAGATCCATTAGCTGCAAGCAACGGCAGATGTGCACAGGCGTCTCAAACAAAACACATAGAAAACACTTAAAAAACAAGCACTTCACTCTCACACCTATGTACAGAGAATCGGCTATCTAAGCTCTCACATCTTCCTGGCTTTCCCGTGAGGAAATCAGGCCAGCACTACCAGCTCTGATACCAATTGAAGAAATTAAACACAATACATTAGAGACAAGAACAGCAACATGGCGGAAAAGGCATAATAGCTTACACACACTTATTCACTCCAATGTTACATATTTATAGTACAATGGGTGATGCCACCTCATAGAGA
>SNQJ01S0042864.1:24536-36321 GCA_010110895.2 Picea sitchensis
GTCGTAACTTTTGCATACGATCTTCATTTTAGGCGTGTGATAGACCATTGGAAAGGTGTTGTAGAGGGGATTCATTTTGGGGGATCAATACTACCTTCAAATACCATTGAGGATCTCAATCCTGAAAAACCTTCATTTAGGCCCTCAAAATGACCCCGGAAGTTAAAACTGCTAAAAATAGTAAATTGCCAAAATTGTCAGAAAATTGTCTTGAGCCATTTGGAAAAGGTGGGTGGCCACCGATATCCATATGGATCAATCCTCCCTCCTTAGGAAGCAATGGTATCCATTGTGTTGAGGTCCCCCATTAGATGAGGAAATTTCTGTTGAATTTGGCCCCGGGTGAGCCACTTGCCTTGGTGCAGGAGTTGCCCTGCTTTGACGACTCGATAGAGTTGGATCCTTTGTTGTCAAGTTCCTTTGATTTGTGTGTCCACAATATAATCATTGGATGCCTATTGTATGTGGTCGGGTTTGAGCTCTTTTGGTGTCAGTTGTTCTGCTACTTTTGAGGTGTCCAATAATGGTGGGAAATAAGGGCGAAGAAGATCCACATTGAACACTGGGTGCAGGCCACGAAACGGAGGAATGTTGAGCTCAAAAGCATTATCCCCCATGGCCTTGGTTATAGTGTATGGCCCATAATGGAGTGGGTGAATCTTCCGATGGGGTCCTGTAAGGAGTTCTTTCTGCAAGTGCAACCAAACTTTGTCGCTCACCTGGAACTTATGTGGCACCCGATGTTGATCATGGCATTGTTTGTACTTGTCATTGGACTTCTGTAGGATATCCTGAATTTGTTGGCGGATGTGCTGGATATTCTCAATGAACTGGGTGGCTTTGTCAGCTTCAGTTGGAGCAGGATATGAGTCGGTCGAGGTGACTGCAAGGGGACGTGTAACATCTATGGGATCCAATGGTTGGAATCCCAATCCCACATGAAAGGGGTTGTGTTCGGTTGAGCTATGCAGGGCTCGATTGTAGCTATGTTGGACATAGGGAAGGCTCTAATCCCATGTGTGAGGGTGCTTTGAATTATACATGCGAAGGATATGCACAATCATTCGATTTACAACCTCGGTTTGGCCATCTGTCTGGGGGTGGAAGGCCGTGGATTTGGTGATCTTGGTGTCCAGCAATGACCAGAGGCTCGACCAAAATGTGCTGAGAAATATACTATCCTGATATAAGACAATGGTTTGTGGGATTCAAAAATGTACCCAGACTCGTTCAAAGAAGAGCTTGGCAGTGGCCTCTGCTGTGATGCTCTTCTTGCAGGCAACCAGAATCGCCATATTAGAAAAGAGATCAACAACCACAAAAACAAAATCATTTCCCCACTTGGTGGATGGGAGGCCCAACATGTAATCAATTGAGATGGATTCCCATGGCCTGTCAGGAGTAGGAAGAGGGGTGTACAGGCCTTGTTTCTTAGTGGTCGGTTTGGCAATATCATAGGCAGTGCAAGACCTGATATACTTGTTGACCTCCTGTCGCAGTTTCGGCTAGTAGAAATGTTTTTGTAGCATCGCCACTGTCTTTTCGATGCCGAAGTGGCCTTCCACCCGACTGTAGTGGGATTCCCATATCATCTTTTCTCCCTCACTTGATGGAACACGGATATGGCCTAGACGACACAACAATCGATCCTGAAGATGGAAATTATCGACAACTGCATTCGCACCCAACATTTGGTAGGTGGTGGCGAAGTCAGGGTCTGTCTCATAGAGTTGGGGCCATCCAGATGTTTCATGGCCACAAGATTCTAGCACCGTGGTGAGTTCCACAACTGGTGGTCTGCTGAGAAAATCAGCGACACGATTGGTGCTTCCTGTTTTATACTTGATGTTGAGGTGGAATTGCTACAAGTATGTGGACCACTTTTGATGGCGGTTATTCTGCAATTTTCCTTGTGTCTGCATGAACTGTAGTGGCTTATGATCAGTGTGGATGACTGTCTCCTTCCCAAGAATGTAATGTCTTCACTGGCGGTAGGCTTGCACAATGGAGTACATTTCTTTGTCGTAAGTAGGGTACTTACGGACAATATCTGACAGTGTCTCACTATGATAGGCCACAGGGTGGCCTTGCTGAGTGAGAACGGTGCCCACAGCATAGTCTGAAGCATCTGTCTCGATCTCAAAGGGATGTTGCAGGTCTGGTAGTGAAAGTACTGGGGCTGAGCACAAGCGTTGCTTCAGATCATCGAACGCTTGTTGTTGGGACCAGCCCCACACAAATTTTTCCTTACCACCACCCATGTTTATTTGGTTGAGGGCCCATGCAATATGGGAGAATCCCAACATGAACCTGCAATAGAAATTGGCAAGGACCAAGAAGCTTTGGATCTCAATGAGTGTTTTTGGGGCTGTTCAGTCGCGTATGACATGGATCTTGGCTGGATCCACATGTATGCCATGTTGATCAATGATGCAGCCCAGGTAATCAACCCTGTCCATTCCAAAGGATTATTTTTCCAAGTTGGTGTATAGCTTGTGCTATTGCAGGGTGTGCAGAACTTGCTGAATATGTTGTAAGTGTTTGGCCCAAGTCTTGTTGTAAATTAGAATGTCATCCAAATACACCACTACAAAAGTATTGGTGAATGGTTGCAGGATATTGTCCATAATCCTCATGAAAGTCGCTGGAGAATTTGTCAAACCCAAGGGCATGAACAACCATTCAAAAAGGCCTTCCTTTGACTTGAAGGCGGTCTTCCATACATCTGTCTCTTCTATCGAGACCTGGTGGTAGCTAGACTTCAGATCAATCTTACTGAAGTATTTGGCCCCCGTGAGTTGATCAAGGAGGCCTTCGATTCGGGGAATCGGGTACCGGTTTCTGACTGTGATTTTATTCAAAGCTCGGTAATCAATACAGAGTTGCCAGGTTCCATCTTTCTTCTGTACCAGCATGATTGGGCTCTCGCAAGGTGATGAGCTGGGGAAAATGTGCCCCTTGTTGAGTAGTTCTTGGATCTGTCACTTGATCTCCTCATTCTCTAACAAAGAGAGACGATAGACTGGCCCATTGGGAAGCGGTGCGCTGGGGATTAGATCGATGGGGTGCTTGACCTGACAGTCCAGAGGTACCCCTATAGGTGAGGAGAAGATATCTGAGTATTCTTCCATGACCTTATCTACTTGCTTCTATTGTGTGGAGAGGTTGGCCACAAAGACCCTGGATGTGGCTGTGATCTTTCACTTATTCTAAGAGCGAATCACGAAGAAGACAAACTTCCCCTTCTGAGAGATGACCTTCCCTCATTGCTTAGCAGAGATTAAGGAAATAGCACTAGGTGGGACTGCCTCGGGTATCCTGTAAAATTTTCTGTTCAAAGTAATAATAACACTATGATGCCTAGACTCATATACAGCATGACGTTTCCATAAATAAGGTTGGCCCAAAAGAACATCACAAACTTCGAGAGGAGAAACATCACACAGTACCTCGTCTTTGAAGGGCTTGATGTCGTATGACAGTCAACACTATTGGTTGACGTGGAGATCTCTTCCTTGGCGAAGCAATCCAATGGTGTAGGGTTGTGGGTGCGGTGTTGTTGGCAGGGCCAGCCACTTGATGGCCTCTGCTGAGATGAGGTTCTTTTGGCTACCGCTATCAACAATGAAGTGTAGTGGGGTGCCTTTTACCCACATCTATGAATGGAAGAGGTTCTCTCCTTCTTCTGGCTTGTCTGGTTCACCGGGCTGGAGCTTGGTGGTAGAAACGGTGGCACTGGGTTCTACATCAATGATCTATCTTCCCCTTTCTGGTTCTGGCTCAGATTCATAATCCACATCTGATTCAGAGGCTTTCACTTCGGCCACCAGTGACTATTTCGAGCGACAGTCGGCAGTGTTATGCCAAGGGCTCTTATGGAAGTCACACCACTTCCCGGTATCTTTGTTTGTCTTTCTGGTGTCTTTCTTTGCTTGCAGCTTGGACTAGTAGTCCTGATACTATCCATCTTTTCTCTGTCCTTTGTTATGTAGGTTGGGGCCACCCTTTCCTGGCTTTTGTTGTGAGGGGTTCCCAAACCCAAATTGTCGCGTCTTTTGTTTGAGCTTCTGGTTGATTTTGACGACATATCGATAGGCCGCGCCCAAGGATGAGATGTCTAGAAATTCCATTTTGGTCTGGATGTATCTATGCAGAGAAATGCGATACTTGAGCACCATATGTCGCTCTGAATCTTTGATACCCAGCTCGGTGCACAAGGTATGGAAGATATTTGTGAAATCTGGCACTGCTTGGTCTCTTTCTTGCCATAGTGTGGTCCATTTGGTATACAGGTCGTCGTAACTTCCGACAGGGTAGTATTGTTCCTTAATAGCATCTTTGAAGGATTCCCAGGTGGTCGTGACTGAAAATAATGAGGCTTCCTCTGTTTCCTGTTGCTCACAGAAGGTTTCCCACCAATCTTTGACATGGGGAACAACTTTGAGGAGCGCAAAAGTAATCTTTTCTCTATTCGAGAAATTATGGATAGAAAAATACCCTTCTAGCAGATCCAACCACTTGTCTACAGAATCTTCATCTATCTGACCTTCAAATATAGGAATATCGAAGTTTATTTGTACCTTGAAGGGGGTGGCGCCTCCATTCGAAGAAGATGTGTCGCTTGTTGGTAGCCGCCGAAGGATTTGCACGAAACTATCCATCATATTGTTCCTTTGTTGCATGAGGGATTCCTCAATCAACAGTTTGAAAGGATCTCCTATCCCATCATCTTTCTTTTCTCCTACCATGAGAAGTCACTTGGGCGTGCGAGAGCTTTTGTCCTCAAGAGAAACAAGCTCAAGACCCAACTCTTTGTACTCTGACCTTGTTGGGGACATGCATTAAGATGACAAGGAATAGACCGATCTGATACCATTGATCTGGATTTTATGAGCAGAAAGAAATGAATATAGATTATTAACAGATTCTTAGCACAAAATAATAGAGATATAGTAAAATTGGTTTTCTATTCAATAATGAAATAAGTTGAAACTGTAAAATGCAGCAGAAACAAGCTTGCTGGAATGGTGGCAGCTTATCTCTGAGAAGAGATGTGATGGTTGTGCTCATTCACAAGAAGAACATTACAATGAGTCTCTAAAGGCATTTTTACAATAAACAAGAATTCCAAAAACCCTAGACATCCAAAAACCTAACCCTAGGAGATGAAGCACCAAAAGTCATATGGGCCTCATTTGGGTAAGTTAGTACATCAACTTCCCGGGGTCGTAACTTTTGCATACGATCTCCGTTTTAGGCGTGTGATAGCCTATTGTAAAGGTATCATCGAGGGGATTAATTTTGGGGGATCAATCATGCCTTTGTCTATCATTGAGGAGCTCGATCCCCAAAAACCTTCATTTAGGCCCTTAAAATGGCCCCGGAAGTTAAAACTGCTAAAAATAGTAAATTGCCAAAATTGTCAAAAAACTATCTTGAGCTAGCTGGAAGAGGTGGGTGGCCATCGATATCCATCTTGATCATCCACATAGCCCAAAAAATCGGTGAGGTCCATTATCTTAGCTCTGCCTGGGCGCTCCTTCCTCGAACAATGTGTCAAAGTTCAAAAGTGGTCCAAACCTGACCAAGGTTTCCTCAAAAATTGGTCGAGGTCCAACAGGCCCCCAACACTCACTTGTGACTTGTCCCGAGTCACTGAGGTATGGATAATGTTTCTTCGAAGGCTTAGAGCTTAACTCAAGCTGCCTCGACTTCCTGCTTCGCCTGAGCCTCATGCTCAATGAGCTCCTGTATTGTCTGCATTGTAACAGGCCCTTCCAGGCATTGTTCTACTGTTGCAACCACTTGGTCCAATTGTGAGCCCTGTCCCTCAATTTATTCAAACACCTTGCAAGCTTCGTCCTGCAGGCAATGATATGTTGTTGTACTGCGCATTGCTCCTGGAATCTTTTCATTCTTTCAACTTTTATAGCTAATTATTTTTCTTCATGTTCCTACTGCATTGTTACTTTGTTCTGTTGCTCTGACTTATCCTCTCGTTCTTCTACTAGTCGGTCTATTTTTCTAGCTATGAAATCCCTTAGTTCTTGCTTTTTCTTTTCTATAGCTTCTTCCTCTGCTTTCCTTCTGATTTGATCCTTCTCAATACAAGGCTTACCTAATAAAAGTGGGAAAGGGGAGTTGTCCCCAATAAAGTTAATGACTTCAAATTCCTCTTCAATTGATGTTCCATGAAAAATAATAGGTACATTAGTAACTCTTCTGCATAGGGTTATCATCTTTCCTTTAAACAAGCCTATCCTTCCCAATGAAGGTATTACAGTAGGCTTTCCCAAAATTTTACAAGTTCCTTCTGTCATAATATTCACTTGTGTTTCCTTATCCAAGACACAGTCTATGTCGAAGCTTCTATTCTTGTACTTATGCGTTGTTTTACTTTCAGAATCTTTGGTAATCTAACATGTTTGTGAACATCCATCATTTCTTTCAACTGTACTAATGTAGTCTGAACTTCCTTTGGCCTTTTTTCTTTATGAATTTCTAATATGCTCTTAGTCTCTTGACTTTCTTCATATTTTTCTTGACTCATGTTCATCCTTTCAACTTTAGCAATCATCCTTGGACAATCCTCAACCTCATGACCAACAATCTTATAAAAAAGAAAAATAGGACCTATGTCAAGGCATTCCTTAGCAAGATGCCTCGGTCTTTTGCAGTTATAACACAATGTCAATCCTCTTTTTCTTTTAAATGTTCCCCAACCTCTTTTGTACTGTGCACTAGGATCGTAGTGTTGGATCTGCAATCTGCAAAAAAAAAAATATAGGTTCCTTTATCCACTTATTAGTCCAAAAATTCCTTCTATGCATAGGAATAACATATCTTTCTTCATGTCCCCGAGGTGTAGGACAGTCGGTGACAGAGTGTGTTGTTAATCCACTTCGTGATGTTAAAGTCACCAGTTCAAAACCTGCGGGGACAAAAAATCCAACCATGTTAAGGGTTGGTGTGGCTCAGGCCGGGTGCGATCCCCGGGTGATTTTGACAGCTTAGATGCCTCTGAGTCACGGTTTCTCAAGCCACGGGTTAATCGCATAGCCAACAGGTCCCGCACAAATTAACAAACAAAAAAAAACCATATCTTTCTTCATTTCCATTAAATTTACCCAAATCAACTCTTTCTTTCAACTACGCCCTAGCCTTTAGACTAGGACATAATCTATTAAACATACTTAAGTTCATACTTTCAAAACAAAAATGTCCACTTATATTTCTCTTATGAAAGCACAAAGCTTTACCTCTTTTAGGATCTTACCTCCTTTCTTCAGATCAGATTTCTTTCTTAGCAAAAAGCTTCACAAGTCAAGTAGAGTATTGCGCACTTCAATAGAAAATCTATGCACAAAGCTTGTATTTTCTTTACTTCAATTCCCAGCAATCATAGTTCCAAGTCCTGGAAACGAAACCATTTGTTGGCACAGGGGCAGACCCAGGGTTCAATGCTTTATAGCACACCAACAAAACCTTGACTACCGGCCCTTTCAACAACACCTGCGAAGAAGGCGAGGTCTCACCCGAGGTAGGAACATGGGGGGTTACAGAACGTAGGTGCCTGTAACCAGGCTGGGACACAGATATGTGATAATAACACTTCTCACAATTGTCTATTAACACTTAGGATTAACATGCATTAGTTCATTAGCATCGTAGAACATACCCCAATATATATATAGTGCAATAACAACAAAGATTGTGTACCTTAAACACTTAGTACTT
Organism: Picea sitchensis; assembly: GCA_010110895.2. Classification (NCBI taxonomy): domain Eukaryota; kingdom Viridiplantae; phylum Streptophyta; class Pinopsida; order Pinales; family Pinaceae; genus Picea; species Picea sitchensis. The sequence continues at coordinate 32,274 of SNQJ01S0042864.1, forward strand.
AGCATTTTGAATCAGATCTAGCATTCATCAACACAAGTAATAACACTCAAGCAATAACAAATCTATCTATCATACATAATGATCAAATCACTGAGAAGATTCATAGCATAAACAACATAGCACAAAGCAAACCAAAGACACAATATATATGTGGTTCACCCCAATGTGGGGCTACGTCCATCAACCGCTTCACCTTCTTTATTATGTGTTTGAATCTTACATTCATTCACCCCTGTGCACTAAGCCACAGAGTCGAGCTTCACACCAGATAAGAGATATGTGCACTGAGCACCAGATCCTCCTTCCAAAACTATGTCAAGGCACAGATCCAACTTTATATCAAGCACAAATCCTTAACACACATACATTCCCTTGTATAAACTCAATCAAACTACTGGCACTTAGCCACTTCCAACTATTCTTCTACAATACATTCTTACTTATATATACTTTTACAATCCCTTACAATAAGGCCTAATCATGGGAAAACCCCATGGGCCGACATCCCATAACCCATTACAAAAACCCTAAAGAACCCCTTACTGGGTCCACATAGCCCACAAAATCAGTGAGTTCTATGATCTCAGCTCTGCCTGCATGCTCCTTCCTCGAACAATGTGTAGAATTTCAAAAGCAGACCACGGTCCAAACCTGACCAAGGTTTCCTCAAAACTTGGTTGAGGTCAAACACGTGGTGACATGATCAAATATAGAAACTGTAAATATATGCCAATCATAACATAAAATTAAAGCTTCGAATAACAGAACATCTCATAAAATGCATCATCCACCTATCATTATGTCAAAACAAAACCAAGTCTGCATCACCAACCATATAAGACCATGTAAGCAGCATCAAAACAACATCATAAAATGTGTGATATGACTATCTCTGAGCCTCCAGTATACAAGGGGGTCCCACCTACTAGTAATATATCTTATTAGCATAGTTTAAATAATAGGCTTTAGCAATACTTTGCGGGCGAAATTCCTCGTTGCGATTTTTATCATCAACAAACCGGCGACTCCACAAGGAAATGTGTTTCGAACAAATTAAGAACTCAAAATGTATGTTTTTTCAGGCCAAGAATAGTAGATCAAGAAGATATAACCAGAATGATTATGCAACATGAGGAGGTGAGTGGATTTAATCGAAAAATGACCAGGAATTTGGGAATAACTCATGGAAAATGTTAAGTATGAGGGCGTTTATCCCTGTATGCATAATCATTCAACCAGAATTTTCTCTTGACTTCAAGGAGAGATTTTTTATGGACTTGCTCTTTCGAATCTCAAATGGATGAATAAATGGAAATCAGAAGTGGGAGGTAACCAATTTTCTCATAAGACGGCAGTGAAAGTAGATAACAAATTCAATGATGCCTTTAAGGGGAACATCATAACAACCGTGTAATCTTGATCGTTATTGAATAACAATACCTTGCAGGAGTGTCATTGTGGAAGAACTGATCCAACATCTTATTCTTGACCAAAAATTAAAACTGAAAAGAACAAAAGAAAGAAATGGCATAACATAATGAAACCGCAAAATTTAAAGCAACAGAAAATAAAATGACAAAAATGCAAACAACAAGAGGAAAACTACCAAAAATGAAAACATAACTAAACTAATAATATATAGAACAATCCAAACAACGTTAAACTCTTAAAGTTGGTTCCACGTAGTGTTTTAAGTGAGAATTATTAGTGTTGTAGGAAAACAATCGCTCTTGTGAATCTTTTAGAATGTAAGATTTTGTACCCATGACAAAAGCGATCTTGAAAGGACCTAGCCATAATTTTTGAAACTTTGAGTGTCTTCCCCTATCACCATGAGTTGAATCCCACATCAGTACTTTCTCATTTACTTTAAATTTGGCAGTCTTGACACTCTTGTTAAAATACTTCTTAACAGTCTATTGTCTCCTTTTTATATTATCCAAGGCAAACATCCTTTGTTCCTCTAAAGCTAGGAGTGCATTCATCCTTTGTGAAACATCAGAAGAATTTAATTCTTCAATTTGTAGAATTAACCTTAAGGAGGAAAGTTCCAACTCAGTAGGAAGAATGTCTTCTTAACCATAAACAAGTTGGAAAGGAGTGCAACCAGTGCTCATCTTGGTAGTAGTTCGATTTTCCCAAAGGGCGTAAGTGAGGAGAGTGTTCCATTGAAGAGCCTTATTGATCCGGATTATTTTCGGCACGAAATGAGAGCAGAGATATAATAAATAAATGCACATAGATATCACGTATATCCAATAGTATATCAAAGATGCAACCATAAACACATAGATACAGTAATACTCGATTTCTATTAATGAAAGAAATGTACAGAGACTGTAAAAATACAGAGCGAAAGACTCGCTAGAATGGTGGCAGCTTATCTCTAAGAAGAGATGTGAGGGTTACTCGCATTCATAAGAAGATGATTACAATGAGGCTCTGAATTCATTTTCAAAATAAACCAGAATGCCAAAAACCCTAGACATCCAAAAACCTAACACTAGGAGATGAAGCGCCAAAAGTCATGTGGGCCCCGTTTGGGTAAGTGAGTACATCAACTTCCCAGGGTCGTAACTTTTGCATACGATCTATGTTTTAGGCGTGTGATAGCTCGTTGGAAAGGTATCATCGAGGAGATTCATTTTGGGGGCTCAATCATGCCTTATTCTATCATTTAAAACCTCTATCTTGAAAAACCTTCATTTGGGTCCTCAAAATGGCCCCGGAAGTTAAAAACTATTAAAAATAGTAAATTGCCAAAATTGCCAGAAAATTGTTTTGAGCCAGTCGAAAAAGGTGGGTGGCCATCAATATCCACCTAGATCAATCCTCCCTCCTTATGAAGCAATGGTATCCATTTCACTGAGTTCCCGGGGGAGAGAGAAAAGCGTTTGTTGAATCTGCATCTTGGTAAGTTGCTTGCCTTGTTGGAGACGTCGCGTTGCTCAGTTTGTGGAAGTCTGTCACGAACCTATTGAAGTTGAGGTTGTTCAACAAGTTGAGATACATGAGGGCACGGTGTGCAAAATGAATATTTGTGCTTTGTTGCAACCTTGTCGACCTTCTTCTCTTGGATAGAAGGTGCTTGGGGCAAGGTTATAGTGGTTCCAATGTCCTTTTGTTCCCCTTTTGAACAAATTGTGAAGAAGATGAATTTTGCAGTATGAGATACTACCTTGCGACACTTTTTTGGTGGAACAATAGTCGTAACTACCTCTGGTATTCTATAGAGATGACCCCCCAAAGTAACAATGATACTGCGGGGTCGAGACTCATAAACAACATGGCGCTTCCACATATATGGTTAGCCCAAGAGAACATCACAGACATCCAGTGGGGAAACATCACATAATACCTCATCCTTGAAGGGTTGGATGCCATATGACAATCGACACTGTTGGTCGACACGAAGATCTCGTCCTTGGTGAAGCCACCCGATGTTGTAGGGTTGCGGGTGTGGTGTTGTTGATAATCCCAATTGTTTGACGACCTCATCTAAGATGAGGTTCTTCTGGCTTCCGCTATCAACAATAAAATGCAGTGGGGTCCCCTTCACCCACATTTATGAATGAAAAAGGTGCTCCCCCTCTTCATGATCTGTTGGTTCTTCTGGTTGAATTGTTGTGGTCGCGACAATAGCAGTGGGGTCTGCGTCAATGATCTGTCCTTTACCATTATTTTCATAATCAGATTCTGAATCAGGGTTCGGCTCTTTGTCATTGATCTCGTCCACCAATGACTATTTTGAGCGACATTCATCCGTGTTGTGCCGGGGGCTTTTGTGGAACTCGCACCATTTTCCGGTGTCCTTCTTTGTCTTCCCGTGACCCTTCTTTTCTTGTGTCTTGGACTGGTTTTCGGGAGACTATTTGTTAGGGTTGTCTTTGTCATGCTTTGGTTGTTGCGGATTTGCAGACTCAAACTCCCGTTTGTTTTGGTGCTTAAATTTCTTCTCAATTTTAACAGCATATCGATAAGTAGCACCGAGTGATGAGATGTCCAGAAAATCCATTTCAGTCTGGATGTATCTGTGTAGAGCCCCACG
>SNQJ01S0042864.1:36355-48476 GCA_010110895.2 Picea sitchensis
GTTCCTTTACCGCATCCACAAAAAAATCCCAAGTGGGATTGACCCCATATATTCCAGACTCCTCTGTGGAACTTTGCTCCCAGTAAGTTTCCCACCAATGTTTGACATGAGGGAGATCTTTAAGGAGTGCAAAGTTCATCTTTTCTTTGTCAAAAAAATTGTGGACAAAGAAATAACCTTCTAGCAGAGTTAACCATTTTTCTAGGGATTCTGCATCTATCTGTCCTTCAAATACAGGAATGTCAAAATTAACTTGTACCTTGAAAGGCGAGGTGCATCCAAAGTGGTCGTTTGATGAAGATGCGTCTGATTCTATCGGCAGGCGTTGAAGGATGTGGGAAAAATTCTCCATCATTTCGTCCCTTTGTCGCGTGAGAGCTTGCTCAAGAAACAGATTGATAGGATTGTCTGCTCCGTCATTTTTATTTTCTTCTGCCATTGAGGGTTTCTTAGGTGTGCAAGAGAGATTGTATTCAAGAGAGACAAGCTCGAGACCCAACTTTCTATACTCGGATCTCGTCGGGGACATGCACTGAAAAAACGATCAAGAGCAGCCTGCTCTGATACCACTGATCCAGATTATTTTCGGCACGAAATGAGAGCGGAGATATAAAAAATAAATGCACATAGATATCACGTATATCCAATAGTATATTTGAGATGCAACCATAAACACATAGATACAGTAATACACGATTTCTATTAATGAATGAAATGTACAGAGACTGTAAAAATACAGAGTGAAAGACTCGCTAGAATGGTGACAACTTATCTCTGAGAAGAGATGTGATGGCTACTCGCATTCATAAGAAGATGATTACAATGAGGCTCTGAAGGAATTTTTAAAATAAACAGTAATTCCAAAAACCCTAGACATCCAAAAACCTAACACTAGGAGATGAAGTGCCAAAAGTCATGTGGACCCCGTTTGGCTAAGTGAGTACATCAACTTGTCAGGGTCGTAACTTTTGCATACGATCTCTGTTTTAGGCGTATGATAGCTCGTTGGAAAGGTATCATCGAGGAGATTAATTTTTGGGGCTCAATCATGCCTTTAGCTATCATTGAGAACCTAAATCTCAAAAAACCTTCATTTGGGCCCTCAAGATGGCTCGGAAAGTTAAAAACTGCTAAAAATAGTAAATTGCCAAAATTGCCAGAAAACTATTTTGAGCTAGTTGGAAAAGGTGGGTGGCCACCAATATCCACCTAGATCACTTATATTCAATGAGACTTTTGACTATTCTCACCAAATTCTTTTTGGTAGACTCGGCCTACCCATTTCCTTGGGGATAATAAGATGATGAGGTGAAGTGTTTAACCCCCAACTTATCTAAAAATTGGGTCAGCTTAGCAGAAATAAAAGCAGGACCATTGTCTTTACTAATTTCCAATGGAAGACCAAATCTGGAAAATATGTTATTTTCAAGGAAAGAAATCACCTGGTCATCTGTTGATTGTTTAAGAGGGACAAATTCAACCCATTTTGTAAAATAGTCTGTGGATGTCAAAATAAATACTTGTCCTGCTGAAGATGGAGAATTAATAGGACCAATAAAATCCAATCCCCACCTTGAAAAAGGAAATTCCAAGAGGACAAGTTGTAACGGCATGGCTGAAAGGCATTCTTTCCTGTCAAATTTTTGGCACTTGTCACAAGATCTCGAAAAAACATAAGAGTCACAAAAGATTGAAGGCCAATAGTATCCTTTTCTAATCATCTTGAAAGCAGTGGTTTTATAAAAAAAAATGACCTCCTACATGAATGGAAGAATTTGAAGAACCATGAGTTTCTTGCAATAGTTTTTGTGCTTCTTCATTGTTTACACAATGAAGCAACATACCATCAACATATCTTCAAAACAAGAAGTCTCCTATAATGACGTATCTACCAGATTCAAGATAGAGCCTTCTCCTTTGATGAGTGTATAAGTTGTATGGACATATTTGGTTTTGTAAATAGTAAATTAAATTCTTATACCAAGGATGTTCAGACACGGGAAGGATCTGATTATCAATGTAGAATAGTGCTAATAGGGAACTATCATGTTCATCAATTTCTTCACTATTTTCATAATGTTGAGCTAAGTGAAGGGCTAGTTCACATCCCTTGATAGTGGTATAAGTCACGATATTTAAATCATGCTCCTGGATCTTGATAAGCCAATGTGCAAGCTTCCCTGAAAGATAAGTCTATGAGAGAAAAAACTTGACAGCAGGTAAAGGGACTTTTACCAACGTATGCTTACCTAAGATGAAGTGGCGAAACTTTTCAACAAATTTAACAAGAGAGAAAGCATGTTTTTCAATAAGAGAATATTTAAATTCATCATCAGACAAACTTTGACTCATGTAATCCACTGGTTTTTTGTTACCTTGGTCATCACCTTGCATGAGGATAGCAGAAATTGCTTCCTCTGTGGCATTAGTATATATCGTGAATTCTTTCTCAAAATCCATCTTCGCCCAAACCGGTGCATAACTGATTTCTTTCTTGATCCCTACAAAAGCATTTTCGACGTCATTTGTCCAAGAAAAAGAACGATCTTTCTTAAGCAAATTATGAAATGGTTTGACCATCACATCAAAATCGGGAACAAACCTATGGATGAAATTAATAACACCCATAAAATCTTGGACCTCCTTCTTGGAAGAGGGAGCAGGCAGATTAAGGACAGTTGCAATCCTTTTAGGATCAATGGTTATTCCCGAATCAGAGACAATGTGTCCAAGGAGCTTTCCCTTGGTAACACTGAAAATAGACTTAGAAGGGTTTAGAGAAATGCCAAATTTCCGGCATCGCATGAGAACTCTTTTAAGATGACCAAAATGATTTGATTGGTTTTTAGAATACATAGTTAAGTCATCACGATATATCTGAATGATCTTTCCGATCAAATCATCAAAATCTATTTGCATAGATATTTGAAAAGTGGCACCTGCATTAGATAATCCAAAAGGCATACGTTCATAAGAAAAGGTACCCCAACAAGTAATAAAGGTGGTTTTATAGTTATCTTCCCTTTTCAACTTGATTTGATTGTAATAAAAAAAACCGTCAAGTAAGGAAATCATTTGTGACCCTGCAACTTGCTGCAAAATCATTTCCATATTAGGGAGAGGAAAGTGATATTTTATACTAGGCCGTTTTAATACGCAAAAATCAACGCATAATCTGATCTGACCAGTTGTTTTTTGAATGGGAACCAAATTAGAAACCCATTCAGAATACTTGAATGGAAAGATGATTCCATCTTTCAAGAGTTTTTCCAACTCCTTTCGAATAGTTGCTTCCAGTGCAAGGTTGATAGGTATTTGTTTTTTCCTAACTGGTTTTATGCCTTCCATGACGGGAATGGCATGTTGTATAAGAGCGGGATCAAAACCACGAAGATCCTCATAAGACCAAGCAAAAACATCTTGAAATTCGGCAAGCAGCTTGGCAAAATTCATTTTCTCTTCATCAAAACATTGGGCACCTATTTTAACATTCTTTGGAGACTCAGGTGTTCCAATGTTCAAGGAGATGGTTTCACCCACCTTCCCTTTTGACTCCTCTTATTTATGTTTCTCTTTATTTCCTACATCACTCGATGAAAATGAACTCTCTAGAGGAGTCAAGCCCTTAGGAATCTTGTTATCTTACATGGATATAATTTCCTTAGTCTTATAAGGTTCATTTTGAATGAAAGCACATATGCTCTCATCGCTAGGGAAGACTTGCCATGATTCTATATAGCAGGGATATATGGACAATATCAATATTGAAAAGTACAATCAGGTCTGTGTGGCAGAAGTTGTCGATTAGGAGAGGCTTCAAAAACAGCTAACCGATTAGCCATCGAGTTCAATTCCCTCTTAACATGAGTAGTGTTGAAAGATAGTAGGTTCGAGATAAGTTCCCAAACAGTTTGGGTGTATTGTTTCATCAACTTGTTTCTAGGAGATTATATCTTACGTACAAGATTCACAACAAGCTCGGAATCCTCAAAAACTGTAAGGTGACCACAACCCAGGTTATAGGCGTTTTCAATGCCTAATAATAAAGCTTTGAATTCAGTGACATTTTTTGTGCAAGAAAACTCCAACCTATAAGAAAAGTTATGAATTTTCCCCACAGGAGAGTACAATATAATGCCAGCTCTGTTTCCTTCATTAGAGAATGAACCATCAAATTGCATGTGCCACATACCATCGTCTAAGTCGATTTGTTCCAAGGGAATGTTATCCTCCTTGGAAAAGATGGAATACACCCGTAGGTCCTCTTCGAGACAATTCACATTAGGTTGTGGAACACTTTCTATGTAAGGTGAAATCCTTCCCTCTCTAAGGACTATTATGTTTTTACCATTCCAAGGAACGGATAAGTGTGTCCCATCAAGTGAGAAGTATCCACCTATCAAATCTTGCCAATATCTTCATAAGATGATTGAGTAATTGCTTACTAGCATATCAATTACCTGAATATTAAGGGTTGTCCTTATTTCAAGGTGTGCACACAAAACCAAGGTCATGTCTTTGATTTCACCTATGGTCGTTTGTTGTAGACTATTATAAGAGAGCATGCTTCTGGAGTTTTCATTTGTACAAGACAAGCCTAGATCTTCCATAATAATCTTCGACATTACACTTGGGCCCGAACTGCCATCAATGAGGCAACAATGGGAGATCTTATCCATAATCTTTACAGAAATATAAAAGGGGGATTTTTTTACAGGGTATCTAAAGTTATGTACACCTACTTTATTTATAGATGAATCCTCTTCATTTAACTCTTTAGAGAGGTTGGCTACAATGGAAGCTTTTCCTTCCATGAATTGTTTTAGATGCCTCTGTTATTCAGGGATGAAAACCATGTCCAGAAGGGTTGCATCTGCTTTGATTTTGTCCAACTGATTTAGAATATTGTATTTGGAAGAGGGGAGAGGGGAGGTAGTTCCTTGACTATCAAGAGCCTTAGGAACCTGGACAGTATCAGCTGATGAGGATGAGCTTGGGATAGAATAATTGCGGGGAGGATCATATTTTCTTTGGGAGCGTAGGATTTGTTCCTAGTATTGATGATCATGACATCTTCTGGCTCTACAAAATCTAGGACAATGATGGTAGTTTCTGGTATTTTCCCAAATATCTTATCTTCAACACTCTTCTTTACCTCACATGTGGTTTCCTCTTGGTGTTCCTCACAAAAGTTACACCAACTACGAGGCATGATAGATTTAGGCTGAAAATTATTTTCATTTGGATTTCTAAAGGGGGGTGTAGAAGAGGATGAAGCTCCAGGGGTGACAGGGGAGACATTTCCCTTTCTCTCATACGCTATTATATGATTATTCATGTCTTGTACAAGTTGTAAGAGGTCAGACATGTCTGTCTGTTTAACTTATTCTCCCTGAGTAAGATCTGTTCTTTCAAGATGTTCTTCAAACTCTAAACAAGTATGCAGAACAAAACCGAGGATATCAATGCATTTTTCCTCAATCCTATGATGGTAGGGGGAAGGTAATGCATGAAAGTGGCTTGGTTCTAAGGTCGAATGAGTTCATGGATTTTATTGTATAACTTGGTGAAACGCAAGTTGAAGGACTTGATGGTTTCACCATCCTTATAAGCGATGTTATTGCATTCCTGTAACTGCTTAGTTGGGATTTTAGATTGTCCATAGGTGGATTTGAACCAATAGACTAACTCCTCCCAAGTAGAGAGAATCTTAGGAGGAAGGTCAAAGAAATTGGTCGCAGCCTTCCCTTCCAGGGAATTGAAAAATAAGTGCATGCAAGTATCATTGGCATTGGCTCCTATATTGTGACAGGCATTAGAAAATGCCACCAAGTGTTCATTTGTAGTGACATTGTTATTCCCTGAAAAACCTAGGAAGATTCTCTTTGAATTTAGGAAGTGGACGAGTAGCAGATGCTAGGTTAAGAGGACATGAAACATGCCACGGTGTGGTTGTAGCACGTTCTTCAAATTGAAAAATCCCATACTTATTAATGACTTTGGTGGGGCTTCTAGATTGGACAGGGACTTGGTGACTACATAAGCTACCAATCACTGACGAAGATGAAGACTGAGATGAGGAAGCACTTCCAGTGCCACCAGAGCCACCACTAGATGTCATCTTGTGGATAATAGGTAAGGGAGAGAAAAACGATATGGATGGATCAGACAAGTTTCACCTTAAAGAACTTTGTCAGGTTGATAACACAATGTTCCTTCTTCCTATTTCAACAATAGGATTAATTTCAGGTGATAAGCCTCTTCTTCTCCTAGAAACACGAGGGTCTAAGGACATGAAAAGAAGGTCAAAGATGAAGGAAAAAGAAGGTTATGGTTGATTCCTAGGCTGTCTATGTCTAGCTTCCCAATGTTCTTGAGCACTTATGTCTTGTTCAATTGTTTCCCATGAATGATTAAGCTCAGCCCGAGTATTAGCAGTGTCTGAAATGGTGTTAAACAAATTTAAAGCAATGTTGGTCTGATCTTGAAGACCAGACTCAATATTAGGCTGCCTTGCAACAGGTACAGTCATTAAGAAATAAAACAGTCAAAGAATCAATATCAGAAAAAATAGATTTATTAAATGATAATCAAGCATAAAAAAAAACAAAAAACAAAGAGATATTGAAGATCTCCTCAGTATGGTTGCCAAATAAATGTTGAGGAAAAGATATGAAATGATATTACTCAAGCATTTTCAGATCTTACTTGGATAAAGCAAGATATACGAGAATATCACCCTATGTTTATAGCCATCAAAATCTGTTTCCTAATCCACAAGTATTGGTTACAAGTGCTTAGGCTGATTTTTTTATAAATGAAAGATTGCTGAAAAATTCAACATTTATGTAATTTTCTTAATATAATAGATGCATAAATAAATATAGAGACATAAGTAAAAACACCAAGTCAATAATCAACAAAAATGAGACATAAAGCAATCGTTTATTCCATTCCAAATTATCAAAAGACTTGTTCTCTTTACAAAATTCCCTAAGGAAGTTTGGACCAAAGTCAAAGTTAGATGTCCCCGATGAAAACCATACAAAAGGACTTTTGAAAAAAAGTAAAAAACTGAACTTTAAAAACTAGAGAAGCTTGCCATGGATTGATGCCCACTCGACTCTACACAATAGAATTTATCAGTCATGAGATTTAATTCACAAACAGACAAGTCTACACAGACTATCAAAGATAGATCAACACCTCTGAAAAACAAGTGTCTGAATGATGAAATTCATCTCTGAATCTTGATGTCTACAATAAGACCCTGCTATCATAAAAGATAATTAGGCTTTCAATGAAACAAAGAATGAATGAAAACTGAATTGTCTCAATAAAACTCAAAGAGAAGACCTTAGTATTCTTTCTCCTTTTATTATCCTCTTGTTCCTCCTTTCCCTTTTGCCTTTAAGAAATCAGAATTAGTTGAACAAGTTAAACTACATCTTTAGTTAAGTTAACTAAAATTCAACCAAATTTTTAGTTAAGGAGGAAAAGTAATAAAATAATAATAAGGGTCTTTAATAAATAATAACTAGTAGGCGGGACCCCTTGCGACTCCCTTTAGTTCTTTTAACAAGCATAACACAACTAGTTAATCAATCAAACACATCCCTCCTTGTGGCTCCCATCATCACTCTCATAATTTGATAATTTTTATCAATGATAATTGAAACTATATCCAAAAATATAATATCCATATATCCAAAAAAATAGTGTGTTGTCCAAAATTTCAAAATTCAATTGTTCTCAACAATCAATAAATAAAAACACTTAAAACCCATATTTTCCACTCTGGGAGGAAATCTTCCCCTTGTTGTTGTTGTCACCCTTTGATTTCTCTTAATTTTCCTTAGGCTGTGTGGAGCCTTTACACCTAATCTGACTGATAACATGAGAGCAATCATCTCTCAAATGCATGCGATATGACACAGATTTGGCAGAGTCATTTGAGGGAGAGGAGGGGGCAGCAATGGCTTTTCCTTTGTCAGGAGCATGGTGGGCCTCGGGTTTTAACTTTTTGGCTTCCATGGGAAGACTATACTGGTGAGTGGGTAGGGGAAGATTGGACAATTTGATTAACAGGTGGAGGAGTAGGTAGAGACAAGTTAGGCCAGCCACGATGTTGGGATACTGTAGGATGGACGCTCTCTTGTCATCTGTCATTTTTAGGGACGTTAGGTTGCAATGAGACATGAGGGGGAACTGGGATACCAGGGACATGTGGGGCTTGGAAGGGAGGCCTTTCTGGCCTAGGTTGGACCACTCCTTGTCCAATCCAGTTAAAAAATCCATCTTGGAATAGTTGGCTCAACTCTTGAGAGTCTGCATCAAAATGTATAGAAAACCTTGGCCTTCTAGGCCCTCTGTTCCAATTTCCTCTTCCTCTGTTACCCCGACCATGGCTACCTCTGTTGAAAAATCTCATTCCTGTATGCATTATTGATTAGCAACTAGTTTCTTCAACAACTATACATGACATCTCTTTAAATATGAAACAAAGTTTGGCTCAGCAACACATTAGACTCATGCAATTAAATCCATACAAATCGTTTAATACTTGTCAATGAGCAGGGGGTGAATAAGGGTTTTGGGATATGTGAGGGATTGTGTTGAGAGAAAAGTGTTAAAATGAAGGGGGGTAGATCATGATTACTGCTCAATAAATCATCAAACAATCAATTGTATTGTAAATCAAAAGAATATATCACTATAACTCATCCATGTATCATCTTTTAATTGTTAATATAAAGAGTTTAACTTAACTATAATTTAATTTTAAGAACAGGGAGTGGATAGTGAATATGGGAAAGTGAGGGGACTTGTAATGTGCGAAAAAGTGAGAGAATGGTAGGGGAAAAAAGAATATTGTTCATAAAATAAATCAAGTAATCCATAAAAACAACTCTGTATTCAATACAAAAGATACCAATACCAATTTAACAATTACTGTCTGTCAAAATTGTTCACTGTCCCACATTCAATTTCTTCAAAAATTTTCAATTAACACAGTCTATAATCATACTCATAATCGCTATGACTTTCAACAGTCTTGTTAATAGGATACTTGGTCTCTAATTCCTTTCCTTTCATTTAAAACAAAATCAAAACAAACACACAACAAAGTTTCTCTATCTCTATCCATCATATATCATTATAAAATATCAAACATTGTCCATAATTCGTAATCACCCAAATAAAACATATACACAGGTCCATTTTCCAAATTGAATAGACTTATAACACTTGCCCGATTTCATGCCTTTTTCATTATATTAACCAGTAAAAATTTGCAATGAAACCATAATACAAAACTCCAGCTTCATCACTGATGAGGCAATTGAATAAAACATGCATGATGCCTCCATAATATATACATAGTGAAATAGCGAAATCACAGTCATCAATTTCCACAATTTGCCATGATCTCGATCAGGATTAGTGAAACACACAGTAGTCACCAACTTGCAATTAACACCATATTGTAGAATACAACGATTGAAATCATAACGAGAAGAGACAACCATTGACTGCACATTATCATTGATTCTGAATCAACCAATTTAATCAAATAAAACGAGCTAGGTATTCGACACAACTGTCATAACCACTCTATTTTACAACCAATCTTTGACAATCAGAAAGATGCTCGATTTGAGTAAGACAGTTAGGGATTTAAAAAAAACAACTCTGTAACAACGAATACAAATAAGCAATTAAGAGTTTGCTCGGTCATCAATAAAACTGAGAGACTGGAGGTCCTCCAAACATATCAACCAATAGGTAGAGACCCTTCGATATAAGCATAGGGTTCTTTATAACTCCCAGACTATGCAATGGTGCAACAGTTCAACGACTGGTAGGGTAGGACAATGATGCAGAGGAGAAGAAAATGCCCATCAGACAGTAACAAGTACCCAAAACACATAGAGGTATAACCTCTCTCCATTTCATTTGATGACAATGCCAGTGGAAATGCATACCCGAGGCATAACTTATATCACCCAATAAACCATAAAGCATATATCTTGGCATAATGGTCACCCTAACACCGACTTCTGAGATACGTTGATGCCAAGACCATGAAAAAAAAAACCATGACCATGTGAATAAACCCATGACCATGACTCTAGAAAATACACAGTGACCAAAAGGCAATCTGAAAAACATACACAACAACCACATAGCAGCTCGGATATGACTAGACATGGTTACTCTCATAACTGTGAGGAAGCGGCTAGCAAGGATAAACAGAGTGAAACCCTCCAAAACACAGAGCGATAATACCCATATCCACTCAAAAACTATAGAGAGCCATCATGATTTTCACCAACAACTAAACCAAATCTTTTACTTGCAGAACGAATAACCACACAATCATTCCAGAGAGAAAAACCACGCACTTACACAGTTTCCAATCTTAGGAAAACACAAACCAAAGAATTACTAAGCCATCATTTGTTCATATACAGAGCATAATTCATGGATGGGTGAAAAAGAACCATACATGTAACCGATAGCTTAAAAGGGCCAAGTTGGTCGAACACTTCCTTCCTAGGCTTGGATCTCGGAGCTTAACCACCACCAAAATGAAATGCAACAATAACCATACTAGGGTGACGGCCCAATGGGGGAAGTATGGAGTGACGTGCATTGACTACACGTCACTTCCATCTCCTCTTAATTCAATTTGAAAGTACATGACAACCAACAATCACTAATACATTTAACCATGTCATTAATTCCAAACCATTGAAATTTGCGACCACATTGCTTGCCAAATGAGCCACCCAAAATTTCATATTAACCATTTCCAAACTTCCATACCATACCATATGTATTTCCATATCAAATGTGCCCAATATAACTCAAATGAAAATCGCATAGCGACTAACCATTAATAGTTAGGATTAACACTAACTTGTTTTCATTTTATTTGCACCTAGCTTCTAACATAGCATAACATACGCCCTTTCTTTTATATTTTTTTGTAAGTCTCTTCCCTTTTTCTTTTGTTTATGTTGTTACTAACATATTTCTACACAGGTGTAGCCAAGTAATAATCGTGGTGACATGATCAAATATAACAACTGTAAATATATGGCAATCATAACATAAAATTAAATCTTCGAATAACAAAACATCTCATAAAATGCATCATCCACCTATCATTATGTCAAAATGAAACCAAGACTGCATCACCAGCCATATAATACCATGTACGCAGAATCGAAAGAGCAACATAAAATGTGTGATATGACTATCTCCGAGCCTCCAGTCTACAAGAAGTTCTCACCTACTAGTATTATATCTTATTAACATAGTTTAAATAATAGGCTTTAGCAATACGTTGTGGGCGAAATTCCTCGTTGCGATTTTTATCATCGACACCCCCAGAGTAACAATGACACTACAGGGTCGAGACTCATAGATAACATGGTGCTTCCACATATATGCCTGGCCCAAGAGAACATCACAGACATCCAGCAGGGAAACATCACATAATACCTCGTCCTTGAAAGGCTGGATGTTGTATGACAATCGACACTCCTGACTGATACGAAGATCTCGTCCCCGACGAAGCCACCCGATGTTGTATGGTTGCGGGTGTGGTGTTTTTGCCAATCCCAACTATTTGTTAACCTCTGCCGAGAAGAGGTTCTTATGGATTCCTCTATCAACAATTAAATGCAGTGGGGTCCCCTTCACCCACATCTGTGGATGAAAAAGGTGCTCCCCCTCTTCAGGATCTATTGGTTCTTCTGGTTGAATTGCTACGGTCACGACCATAGCAGTGGGATCTGCATCGATGACTTGTCTTCTATCAATATTTTCTGAATCAGGGTTTGGCTCCTTGTCTTTGATCTCGGCCACCAATGAGTGTTTTGAGTGACATTCAATGGTGTTGTGCCAGGGGATTTTGTGGAAATCGCACCATTTTTCAGTGTCCTTCTTCATCTTCCCATGACCCTTCTTTTATGTGGCTTGGACTGGTTTTTGTTGGATTACTGAGAGGGGGGGTGAATCAGTAATAGCGTAATTATAATCCTTTTTCTTCAAATGTTATATCAATGTAGAATTATTATCCAATAATGAGAAGTAAGAAATAAACAATCAC
>SNQJ01S0042864.1:48486-96554 GCA_010110895.2 Picea sitchensis
CACTTCACTTTATTATTTACCTTTTAAAATCTCTTAAACCACTTTGACTACTTTGACCTTTTGGGGCTTCTAGATGACATATGAGGGTCCTCCAACTTCGTAAGGCCATAACTCTCAATCCATGAGGATTTATGTGACATTCCACATACCACCAGAAATGGAATGACATGTACTACCCATATATAATATAATTACCTTCAAATATAGAAAAAATCATACCGTTATCCATCAAACAAACTTGGGTCCATTACCCAAACCTGGGTTCTCCAACTTCACATATTCATAACTCTCTAACCGTGAGGAGTTATGCGACGTTCTACATACCACCTAAAATTGCATGACAATGTGCTATCCATCTAGGATATTTTACCTAACAAATTCACTGTCCTTCATCTCATTATTCCACAATTAATCATGGGTTCTCTTACACGGCAAAGCATCTTCCCGCGAGGGATTTCACCATAAGGGGACCACTTTGGATTTCATCCATATTTACTTCTTATCAACCATGACAAAACAATAATGAGTCATATTTAGATCAAACAATCTTGGGTCCATTACCCAAACCTTTGTGTTACGGGGCTTTCTTCAAGGGTTGACATCAATGACAACCAACCTTAACCAACAATTTTCAGGAGGTTTTTTGTTAGGGCCATCTTTATCATACTTTGGTTGTTGTGGATTTGCAGACCCGAAATCCCGTTTGGTCTGGTGCATAAACTTCTGCTCTATTTTAACAACATATCGATAAGAAGAACCGAGTGATGAGATGTCCAGAAAATCCATTTCAGTTTGGATGTATCTGTGTAGAGCCCCGCGGTATTTTAGAACCAAATGTCATTCGAAGTCGTTTATACACATCTTGGTGCACAACGTATGGAAGGTATTGGTGAACTTCAGAACTACTTGGCCCCTTTCTTTCCGTAGTGTGGTCCATCTCATATATTGGTCCTCATAGTTGCCAACAGGGTAATATTGTTCCTTTATTTCATCCAAAAAAAAATCCCAAGTGGGCTCGACCCCATATATTCCAGATTCCTCTGTGGAAATTTGCTCCCAGTAAGTTTCCCACCAATGTTTGACATGGGGGAGATCCATATGGAGCACGAAGATGATCTTTTCTCTGTCAGAAAAATTCTGAACAGAGAAATAACCTTCTAATAGATTTAACCATTTGTCTAGGGCATCGACATCTATTTGACCTTCAAATATAGGAATATCAAAATTGGCATGTACCTTGAAAGGCAAGGTGCCTCCAAAGTGGTCACTTGATGAAGATGTGCCTGATGCTATCGGCAGGAGTTGAAGGATGTGGGAAAAATTATCCATCATTTTGTCTCTCTATCACGTGAGAACTTGCTCAAGCAACAAATTTATAGAATCGATTGCTCTGTCGTTTTTCTTTTCTTCCGCCATTGAGGGTTTATTGGGCGTGCGAGAGCGATTGTCTTCAAGAAAGACAATCTCGAGACCCAACTTGCTATACTCAAACCTCGTCGAGGACATGCACTGAAAAACAATCAAGAGCAGCCTGCTTTGATACCACTGATCCGGATTATTTTTTAGAATCAAATGAAAGCATAGATACTACAATGAAATACACATAAATATTCCCAGAAATAGAGAAATACAATAATACATGATTCATATTAATGAAATAAATGTACAGAGACTGTAAAAATATAGAATGAAAGACTCGCTAAAATGGTGGAAGCTTATCTCTGAGAAGAGATGTGACGGCTACTCGCATTCAAAAGAAGATGATTGTTGCAATGAGGCTAAAAATACCTTTTTTAACATAAGTAAAATCCAAAACCCTAACGCTGGAAGATGAAAATCCAAAAGGTTTGTGGGTCCCAATGTGGGTCGTTGATACGTCAACTTCCCGGGGGCGTAACTTTTGCATAGGATATTTGTTTGGGGTGCTCGATACATTGTTGGAAAGGTCTAACCGAGAATAAAAACATTCAACTGGCCCAAATAAGCACCCCCTGTAGTCCCCAAATCCCCAAAAAAATTCATTTAGGGCCTCAAAACGACCCCGGAAATTTGTAGCCCGAAAAACTGTCATAAAACTGCAAAGATGGAAAACTATTTTTCGAGCCCGTGGAATAGGTGAGTGGCCACCAATTTCCACCTAGATCAATCCTCCCTCCTTAGGAAGAAATGGTCTCCATTGTGTTGATTTCTCGGGAGAGAGAGAGAAGCATTTGCTCAATCTGAATCTTGGTGAGATACTTGCCTTGTTGGAGATGTCATGTTGCTTGGTTTGTGGAAGGTTGTCACAAACTTGTTATTGGCGGGGTTAAATATATTCAACCAGTTGGGCTACCTAAGATGACTATGTGCAGAAGGAATTTTTTTTCTTTGCTACAATCTTATTGACCTACTTCTGTTGGACAGAAGGTGTTTGGGTCGATGTTGTAGTGGTTGCAATATCCTTCTGTTCACCTTTTGAACAGATTGTGAAGGAGTTGAATTTTGTAGTATGAGATACTAACTTGCGGCATTTTTTAGGTGGGACGATAGTTGGAACTACCTCTGGTATCTTGTAGAGATGACCCCCAGAGTAAGAATGACACTATGAGGTCGAGACTCATAGATAACATGGTGCTTCCACATATATGGTTGGCCCAAGAGAACATCAAAGACTTCCAGCGAGGCAACATCACATAATAAATCATCCTTGAAAGGTTGGATGTCATATGACAATCGACACTAATGGATGACACAAAGATCTCATCCCTGGCGAAGCCACCCGATTTTCTTTGGTTGCGGGTGTGGTGTTGTCGACAATCCCAACTATTTGATGACCTTTGCTGAGATGAGGTTCTTTTGGCTTCCCCTATCAAAAATAAAATGCAGTGGGGTCCCCTTCACCCACATCTGTGAATGAAAAAGGCGCTCCCCCTCTTCAAGATCTATTGGTTCTTTTGGTTCTGGTTGAATTGTTGTGGTCGTGACAATAGCAGTGGAATCTGCATCAATGATCTATCTTATATCAGTATTTTTTGAACTAGGGTTCGACTCCTTGTCTTTGATCTCAACCACCAATGAGTGTTTTGAGCGACATTCATTGGTGTTGTTCCAGGGGATTTTATGTAAATTACACCATTTTCCGATGTCCTTATTCATCTTCTCGTGACCCTTCTTTTCCTGTGGCTTGGAATAGTTTGCTGGAGGTTATTTGCTAGGGCCATCTTTATCGTACTTTGGTTGTTGAGGATTTGCAGACCCAAAATCCCATTTGTTCTAGTGCTTAAACTTCCACTCGATTTTAACAGCATATCGATAAGCAGAACCGAGTGATGAGAGGTCCAGAAAATCCATTTCAGTTTGGATGTATCTATGTAGAGCCCCGCGGTATTTTAGAACCAAATGTTGTTCGGAGTCCTTGATACCCAGCTTGGTGCACAAGGTATGGAAGGTATTGGTGAACTCTGGAACTGATTGGCCCCTTTCTTGCCGCAGTGTGGCCCATCTCATATATTGGTCCTCTTAGTTTCCAATAGGGTAATACTATTCCTTTACTACATCCACACAAAAATTCCCAAGTGGGCTCAGCCCCATATATTCCACACTCCTCTGTGGAACTTTTCTCCCAGTAAGTTTCCCACCAATGTTTGACATCGGGGAAATCCTTAAGGAGCACGAAGATGATCTTTTCTCTGTCGGAAAAATTGTGAATAGAGAAATAAAATTCTAAAATATTTAACCATTTGTCTAGGGCATCCACATCTATATGACCTTCAAGGATAGGAATATCCAAATTGACCCGTACCTTGAAAGGCGAGGTGCCTCCAAAGTGGTCGCTTTATGAATATGCGTCCAATGCTATCGGGAGGCATTGAAGGATGTGGGAAAAATTCTCCATCATTTCGTCCCTCTGTCGCATGAGATCTTGCTCAAGCAACAGATTGATAGAATCGTCTGCTCTGTTGTTTTTCTTTTCTTCCACCATTAAGGGTTTCTTGGGCATGTGAGAGAGATTGTATTCAAGAGAGACAAGCTCGAGACCCAACTTGCTATACTCGGACCTCGTTGGGGACATGCACTGAAAAACGATCAAGAGAAGCCTTCTCTGATACCACTGATCCGGATTATTTTTTAGAATGAAATGAAAGCAGAGATAGTACAATGAAATACACATAAATATTTCCAGAAACAAAGAAATATAGTAATACATGATTTGTATTAATGAAATAAATGTACAGAGACTGTAAAAATACAGAGTGAAAGACTTGCTAGAATGGTGGAAGCTTATCTCTAAAAAGAGATGTGATGGCTACTCACATTCACAAGAATATGATTGTTACAATGAGACTCAAAAGGCCTTTTTTAACATAAGTAAAATCCAAAACCCTAACCTCGGAAGATAAAAATCCAAAAGGTTTGTGGGCCCCGATGGGGGTAGTTGATATGTCAACTTCTCGGGGGCGTAACTTTTTCATAGGATCTACGTTTGGGGCACTCGATACACCATTGAAAAGTTCTAACAGAGAAGAACGAATTTCAAGTGGTCCATATCAGTGTCATTGGCAATCACCTGGGCCCAAAATCCCCAAAAAACATAGTTTAGGGCCTCAAAACAACCACGGAAGTTTGGAACACGAAAAACTGTCGAAAAACTGCCAAGATGGAAAACGGTTTTTTGAGTCGATGGAATAGGTGGGTGGCCACCAATGTCCGCCTGGATCAATCCTCCATCCTTAGGAAGCAATGGTCTCCATTGTGTTGAGTTCCCAGGGGAGAGAGGGAAGTGTTTGTTGAATCTTAATCTTGGTGAGTTGTTTGCCTTGCTGGAGATGTTGCGCTACTCAGTTTGTGGAAGGTTGTCACAAACCTTTTGTTGGCGGGGTTGAATTTGTTCAACCAGTCGGGCTACCTGATATGACTGTGTGCAGAAGGAATTTGTTTTATTTGATGCAATCTTATCGACCTGCTTCTGTTGGATATAAGGTGTTTGGGTCGAGGTTGTAGTGGTTGCAGTATCCTTATGTTCACTAATTGAACAGATTGTGAAGAAGTTGAATTTTGTAGTATGAGATACTACCTTACAGCATTGTCTAGGTGGGACAGCAGTTGGAGCTACCTATAGTATCTTATAGAGATGACCCCCCAGAGTAACAATGGCACTACGAGGTCGAGACTCATAGATAGCATGGTGCTTCCACATATATGGTTGACCCAAGAGAACGTCACAAACATCCAGCAGGGAAACATCACATAATACCTCATCCTTGAAAGGGAGGATGACGTATGACAATCGACACTGGTGGCTGACATGAAGATCTTGTCCCTTGCAAAGCCACCCGATGTTGTATGGATGCGGGTGTGGTGTTGTTGAATACCCCAATTGTTTGAGGACCTATATAGAGATGAGGTTCTTCTAGCTTTCTCTATCAACAATAAAATGCAACGGGGTCCCCTTCACCCACATCTGTGAATGAAAAAGGTGATCCCCCTCTTCAAGATCTGTTGGTTATTCTGGTTGAATTGTTGTGGTCTCGACAATAGCAATGGTATCTGCATCGATGATCTGTCTTCTATCAATATTTTCTTAATCAGATTATGAATCAGGGTTTGGCTCCTTGTCTTTGATCTTGGCCACCAATGAGTGTTTTGAGCGACATTCATCGTTGTTGTGCCAGGGGATTTTGTGGAAATCGCACTATTTTCCGATGTCCTTCTTGATATTCCTGTGACCCTTCTTTTCATGTGGCTTGGACTGGTTTTCAGGAGGTTGTTTATTAGGGACATTTTTATCATACTTCGGTTGTTATGGATTCGCAGACCCCAACTCATGTTTGTTCCGGTGGTTACACTTCTGCTCTATTTTAACAGCATATCATTAAGCAGAACCGAGTGATGAGATGTCCATAACATCCATTTTAGTTTGGATGTATCTGTGTAGAGCCCCGCGGTATTTTAGAACCAAAAGTCCTTCAGATTCCTTGATACCCATCTTGGTGCACAAGGTATGGAAGGTATTGGTGAACTCTGGGATTGCTTGGCCCCTTTCTTTCCGCAGTGTGGTCCATCTCATATATTGGTCCTCATAGTTTCCAAGAGGGTAATATTGTTCCTTTACTACATCCACAAAAAAATCCCAAGTGGGTTTGGCCCCATATATTCTAGACTCCTCTGTGGAACTTTGCTCCTAGTAAGTTTCCCACCAATGTTTGACATGGGGGAGAGCCTTAAGGAGCGCGAAGATGATATTTTCTCTATCGAAAAAATTGTGAATGGATAAATAACCTTCTAACAGATTTAACCATTTGAACTTCAAATATAGGAATATGAAAATTGGCATGTACCTTGAAAGGCGAGGTGCCTCCAAAGTGTTCGCTTGATGAATATGTGCTTGATGCTATCGGCAGGGGTTGAAGGATGTGGAAAAAATTCTCCATCATTTCGTCCCTCTGTCACGTGAGAGATTTCTTAAGCAACAGATCGATATAATATTTTGCTCTGTCATTTTTCTTTTCTTCTGCCATTGAGGGTTTCTTGGGTGTGTGAGAGCGATTGTCTTCAAGAAAGACAAGCTCGAGACCCAACTTGCTATACTCGAACCTCATCGGGGACATGCACTGAAAAACGATCAAGAGCAGCCTGCTCTGATACCACTAATCTAGATTATTTTTGAGAACTAAATGAAAGTAGAGATACTACAATGAAATACACAAATATTCCTAGAAACAAAGATATACAGTAATACATGATTTCTATTAATGAAATAATTGTACAGAGACTGTAAAAATATAGAGTGAAAGACTCGCTAGAATGGTGGCAGCTTATCTCTGAGAAGAGATGTGATGGTTACTTGCATTTGGAGGAAGATGGTTGTTACAATGAAGCTCAAAAGGAATTTTTTAACATAAGTAAAATTCAAAACCCTAACACCAGAATATGAAAATCCAAAAGGTTTGTGGGCCCCGATGGCGGTAGTTGATACGTCAACTTCCCGGGGGCGTAACTTTTTCATAGGATATCAGTTTGGGGCGCTCGATACACCGTTGTAAAGGTCTAACTGAGAAGAACGAATTTCTAATGGCCCAGGTCAGTGCCATTAATTATCACTTGGGACCCAAATCCCCAAAAACTGTCGTTTAGGGCCTCAAAATGGCCTCGAAAGTTTGGAACCCAAAAAACTGTTGAAAAACTGTCAAGATGGAAAATTGTTTTTCAAGCCCATGGAATAGGTGGGTGGCCACCTATATCCACCTGGATCAATCCTCCCTCCTTAGGAAGCAATTTTCTCCATTGTGTTGAGTTACCGGGGGAGAGAGGGAAGCGTTTGTTGAATCTGAATCTTGGTGAGTTGCTTACCTTGTTGGAGATGTCGTGTTGCTCAGTTTGTGGAAGGTTGTCACAAACCTGTTGGTGGCGAGGTTGAATTTGTTCAACCAGTTGGGCTACCCGAGATGACTGTGTGCAAAAGGAATTTTTTTCTTTGTTTCAATCTTATCGACCTGCTTTTGTTGGATAGAAGGTGCTTGGGTCGAGGCTGTAGTGGTTGCAATATCCTTCTATTCACCTTTTGAACAGATTGTGAAGAAGCTGAATTTTGTAGTATGAGATACTACCTTGCGGCATTGTTTAGGTGGGAGAGTAGTTGGAACTACCTCTGGTATCCTGTAGATATGACCCCCAAGAGTGACGATGAAAATACGGGTTCGAGACTCATAGATAGCATGGTGCTTCCACATATATGGTTGGCCCAAGAGAACATCACAGACATCTAATGAAGCAACATCACATAATACCTCATCCTTGAAAGGCTGGATGTCATATGACAATTGACACTGTTGGCTGACATGAATATCTCGTCCCTTGCGAAGCCACCCAATGTTGTATGGTTACAGGTGTGATGTTGTTGAAAATCCCAACTGTTTGACGACCTCTGTTGAGATGAGGTTCTTTTGGCTTTTGCTATCAACAATAAAATGTAGTGGGGTCCCCTTCACCCACATATGTGAATGAAAAATATGCTCCCCCTCTTCAGGATCTGTTGGTTCTTTTGGTTGAATTTCTTCAGTCATGACAATAGCAATGGTATCTGCATCGATGATCTGTCTTCTATCAATATTTTCTTAATCAGATTATGAATCAGGGTTCAGCTCCTTGTCTTTGATCTTGGCCACCAATGAGTGTTTTGAGCGACATTCATCAGTGTTGTGCTAGGGGATTTTGTGGAAATCGCACTATTTTCCGGTGTCCTTGTTCATCTTCCCATGACCATTCTTATCTTGTGGCTTGGACTGGTTTTCGGGACGTTGATTGCTAGGGCCATCTTTATCATACTTTGGTTGTTGCGAAATTGCAGACCCGAACTCCCGTTTGTTCTGGTGCTTAAACTCCTGCTCGATTTTAACAACATATCGATAAGAAGAACCAAGTGATGAGATGTCCAGAAAATTCATTTCAGTTTTGATGTATATGTGTAGAACCCCGCGATATTTTAGAACCAAATGTCATTCAAACTCCTTGATACCCAGCTTGGTGCGCAAGATATGGAAGGTATTGGTGAACTCCGGAACTTCTTGGCCCCATTCTTGTCGCAGTGTGGTCCATCTCATATATTGGTCCTCATAGTTTCCAACAGGGTAATACTATTCCTTTACTGCATCCACAAAAAAATCCCAAGAGGGCTCAACCCCATATATTCCAGAATCATTTGTAGAACTTTGCTCCCAGTAAGTTTCCCACCAATGTTTGACATGGGAGAGAGCCTTAAGGAGCACGAAGATGATATTTTCTCTGTCGGAAAAATTGTGAATAGAGAAATAACCTCCTAGCAGATTTAACCATTTGTTTAGGGCATCCGCATCTATCTGACCTTCAAATATAGGAATATCAAAATTGACTTATACCTTGAAAGGCGAGGTGCCTCCAAAGTGGTCGCTTGATGAAGATGTGCCTGATGTTATCGGTAGGCATTCAAGGATGTGGGAAAAATTCTCCATCATTTCGTCCCTCTGTCGCATGAGAGCTTGCTCAAGAAACAAATTGATAGAATCGGCTTCTCTATCATTTTTCTTTTCTTCTTCCATTGAGGGTTTCTTGGGCGTGTGAGAGCGATTTTATTCAAGAGAGACAAGATCAAGACCCAACTTGTTATACTCGAACCTCGTCGGGGACATGCACTGAAATGAAATCAAGAGTAGCCTGCTCTAATACCATTGATTCAGATTGTTTTTTAGAACGAAATGAAACCAGAGATACTACAATGAAATACACATAAATATTTCTAGAAACAGAGAAATACAGTAACACATGATTTATATTAATGAAATAATTGTATAGAGACTGTAAAAATACAGGATGAAAGACTCGCTAGAATGGTGGCAGCTTATCTCTGAGAAGAGATGTGATGGCTACTCACATTCGCAAGAAGATGATTGTTACAATGAGGCTCAAAAGGCCTTTTTTAACATAAGTAAAATAAAAAACCCTAACCCCGGAAGATGAAAATCCAAAAGGTTTGTGGACCTAGATGGGGGTAGTTGATACGTGAACTTCCCGGGGGTGTAACTTTTGCATAGGATCTTCGTTTAGGGTGCTCGATACATCGTTGGAAAGGTCTAACCGAGAAGAACGACTTTTGGTTGGCCCCAGTCAATGCCCTTGAAAGTCACTTGGACCCCGAATCCCCAAAAAACATCGTTTAGGGCCTCAAAACGGCCCCGAAAGTTTGGAACTCGAAACACTGTCGAAAAACTGCCAAGATGGAAAATTGTTTTTCGATATCGTGGAAAAGGTGGGTGGCCACCAATATCCACCTGGATCAATCCTCCCTCCTTAGGAATAAATGGTCTCCATTGCATTGACTGTTCGGGGGAGACATGGAAGCATTTGTTGAACCTGAATCTTGGTGAGTTGCTTGCCTTGCTGAAGACATCGCATTGCTCGGTTTGTGGAAGGTTGTCACGAACCTGTTGTTGGCAGGGTTGAATCTAGTCAACCAGTCAAGCTACCTGAGATGACTGTGTGCAGAAGGATTTTTTTTTCTTTGTTGCAATCTTATCGATCTGCTTTTGTTGGATAGAAGGTGCTTGGTTCGAGGCTGTAGTGGTTGCAGTATTCTTCTAGTCACCCTTTGAACAGATTGTGAAGAAGTTGAATTTTGTAGTATGAGATACTACCTTGCAACATTGTTTAGGTGGGACAGTAGTTGGAACTACCTCTATTATCCTGTAGAGATGACCTCCCAGAGTAACAATGACACTACGGGGTTGAGACTCATAGATATCATGGCGCTTCCACATATATGGCTGGCCCAAGAGAACATCTGAGACATCCAGTAGGGAAACATCACATAATACCTCATACTTGAAAGGTTGGATTCCTTATGACAATCGACACTGTTGGCTGACACGAAGATCCCATCCCTGGAGAAGCCACTCGATGTTGTATGGCTACGGGTGTGGTGTTGTCGACAATCCCAACTGTTTGATGACCTCTTCTGAGATGAGGTTATTTTGTCTTCTATTATCAACAATAAAATGCAATGAGGTCCCCTTCACCCACATCTATGAAAGAAAAAAGGTGCTCCCCCTCTTCAGGATTGGGTTGATCTTCTAGTTGATATGGGATCTACGTTGATGATCTGTCTTCTATCAGTATTTTCTGAATCAGATTCTGAATCATGTTTTGGATCCTTGTCTTTGATCTCGGCCAGCAATGAGTGTTTTGAGCAACATTCATCGGTGTTGTGCCAAGGGATTTTGTGGAAATTGCACCATTTTCCGGTGTCCTTCTTCATCTTCCCATGACCTTTATTGCCATGTGGCTTGGACTAGTTTTCGGGAGGTTGTTTGTTAGGGCAATCTTTATCATACTTTGGTTGTTGCGGATTTGCAAACCTGAACTCCCATTTGTTCTAATGCTTAAACTTCTTCTCGATTTTAAAATCATTTCGATAAGTAGAACCGAGTGAAGAGATGTATCTGTGTAGATCCCCACGATATTTTAGAACCAAATTTCATTCGGAGTCCTTGATACCCAACTTGGTGCACAAGGTATGGAAGGTATTGGTGAACTCTGGAGCTGCTTGGCCCCTTTCTTGTCGTTGTGTGGTCCATATCATATATTGTTCCTCATAGTTGCCAACAGGGTAATACTGTTCCTTTACTGCATCCACAAAAAAATCCCAAGTGGGCTCGGCCCCATATATTCCAGACTCCTCTGTGGAACTTTGCTCCCAGTGAGTTTCCCACCAATGTTTGACATGGGGGAGAGCCTTAAGAAGCGTGAAGATTATCTTTTCTCTGTTAGAAAAATTGTGAATAGATAAATAACCTTCTAACAGATTTAACCATTTGTCTAGGGCATCTGCATCTATCTGACCTTCAAATATAGGAATATCAAAATTGACCTGTACCTTGAAAGGCGAGGTGCCTCCAAAGTGGTTGTTTAACGAAGATGTGTCTGATGTTATCAACGGTCGTTGAAGGATGTGGGAAAAAATTTCCATCATTTCATCCCTTTTTCGCGTAAGAGCTTTCTCAAGCAACATATTGATAGAATTTTTTGCTCTAGCGTTTTTATTTTCTTACGCCATTCAGGGTTTCTTGGGCGTCCGAGAGAGATTAATCTTCAAGAGAGACAAGCTCGAGACACAACTTGCTATACTCGGATCAGTGGTATCAGAGAAGCATGCTCTGATACCACTGATCCAGATTATTTTTTAGAACGAAATGAAATCAGAGATACTACAATGAAATACACATAAATATTGCCAGAAACAAAGAAATAAAATAATACATTATTTTTATTAATGAAATAAATGTACAGAGACTGTAAAAATACAGACTGAAAGACTCGCTAGAATGGTGGCAACTTATCTCTGATAAGAGATGTGACAGATACTCGCATTCGCAAGAAGATGATTTTTATAATGAGGCTCAAAAGGCCTTTTTTAACATAAGTAAAATCCAAAACCCTAACCCCGGAAGATGAAAAGCCAAAAGGTTTGTGGGCCCAGATGGGGGTAGTTGATACATCAACTTCTCAAGGGTGTAACTTTTGCATATGATCTTCGTTTGGGGCACTTGATACACTGTTGGAAAGGCCTAACCGAGAAGAACGAATTTCTGCTGACCCAATTTAATGCCATAGGCAATCACCTGTGCACCAAATCCCCAAAAAACGTCGTTTAGGGCCTCAAAACGGCCCCGGAAGTTTGGAACTCCGAGTGTGGTGTGTTGCATGCCATTCCCCTGAGAACCTACTTCTTCCATGTTTCTTTTGTGAAAGACATTTCCATGGTTTTGTAATTTGTAGTGATTGGCCCCAATGTACTAAACCATTGTACTCCTAGGATGATGTTGGTGTTTGGGAGGTCCATCACATAGAAATCATGTGCTAAATCATGTCTGCCCAAGGTAAGTTTCATCCCTGGGATGTACCTATCACAAGGCATGGTGCGTCCACCTGCTACCTCCACACAAAATCCCTCAAATTATACTGTCTATATGTGCCTTCTTTGTAATAATTTTGAGTCAATGAAGTTGTGTGAGGCACCTCCATCAATGAGAACTGATATCTTCTACTCTTGTAGCACTCATCTCATCCTGAAGGTGTTGAATTTAGGTACCCCTCTTATGGATTCAATGTCCACCTTATCTGCTATAGGCCCATGACTAACATCCTCCTCTTCTGTCTGTCCTGGGTTTTCGGCCTACATATTCTGTAGGTGGCCAAAATATTCATCCTCCTCATCATCTGAGATCACCTAAATGTAGTGGGATTTTCCCTTACCCATGCACTTGTGTGTTGGGTCCCATGGTTCCTTGCAAGTGAAACACAAGTGTTTCCTCCTCAATTCCCTCCAAGTGGACTCATCCATCCTACCCCTTCCTCGATCAAACCCCCTTGGGTCTCTTCCTCCTTGGTTCATAGGTGGCATTTTCTCTCTACCCAGTTGATTGGGAGGTCTAGGGGTGAATCTCGCCTTAGAATTTGAACCCAAGTCTCTGGTCTTCCAGATGGAATCATGCAAGTTGGTAGGCTTAAATTCCTTAACCAAACCCCTCAAGGGTTCCATCATCCCTTCTGTTAAAAGCATCATAAGTCTCGCTTGAGATACGTCCTATACCATCACTGCTAGCCTTTGCAACTCTTCTATGTAGGCCTCCGGTGACCCTGTCTTAGCTGTGTGATCTCCCTAAAAGGTAGCTCTATATCCCCTTGGTCAAATCTGTCAATGAGCCTCTGCGTGAACTCTATGTAGGATGTAATTTGATTGTGACCCAATGTGGTCAACCCATGGTACCACCAATCATGAGCATTGCCATGTAAGTACATGGTGTCAAATTTGATGGCATCCATCTCTCTCATGGGGTTAAGTTGTAAGTAGGTATCAAGATTTTGTACCCATGCTTGTGCTGTCACCTTGATGGATCTATCAAAACAAGGGATTTCTATTTTTCCTGCTCTACGCTTCAGTTTATAGTTGGGCCTTTGATATTGTTTTGGTTTGCCTCAAAATTTGATTCTGTAATACTGACCTAGCGTGATTTTCCTCTAAAACCCTACACTTAAGGCGTGATACTCCCTGACATATTGCTCAAAATTATCCTCAATCTCATCCTCATAGTTATGATGTGGCTGAGTATCCAAGAATGTAGGTAGATATGGTCTAGGGGTGGTCATGTTGTATGTATGTCCCTGGGGTGCACCTCCTCCATAGCTTTGTCCCTCAGTGTGATAATGGGGGATGTGTTCTTGTTGATGTCTAGACCCTCCCTAAGATCCACTAGCCTCTCTATTGGCATAAACTTCTGGACCCTTCCCTGCATGAGTCATATGCATCAGGAGTTGTGACACCCTCTCATGGCTTTCACTTACCTTTCTCAGAGCCTCTATCATTTCCACCTGTCCCTTGCATACTGTCTCCTTGTTCTCCTATAGATGATGCACAAGGGTGCTATGTGTCACATTTATGGAGCATTGCAGCTCTTTAGCGAACCTTGCTAGAATCTTGTGGCTCATTGTCCTCATCCGACCCTTCCATTTTGGCCTCTATCTCACCTGTCTGCTTCCTGCGTCTGCCCATGTAAATGCCATTGAACTTCTGCATGTGCTAACCCCCATTGGCTGGGAGGATCAACGCTCTGATACCATTGTAATGTTCCTGAGCCAAATCTTTTGCTTAGAACACTAATTGTTTATTGTTTGTTATGTTTGTTCATGTGTTTGCAGGTGTATCCATAAAGATGTGCATTTGGTTTATACAATGTTGATTGACCAATAGATATGAAGAATACAATCATAAACAAGACATGAGATATAGTAACACCAATAGAGAATCAACAATTTCAAATCTAACCTTTATTTAGATAGTAATGGGATCATGTATACAAGAGATCTGTTGATCTGGAAGAAAGCCCCAATAATACAAAATGGGTTGTCAGCCGATACAATAAGAAGAAAAATACAAAGATAGATTCCTCCCAAAGGTTGTAAGAGAAGAGATCTAAGCCTCCAAAGGCCATCAACAAGCAACTCTGATTGAAGATAGAATAACCTGGTCAATACACTACAAACCTTCTCCAACTGGTTGAGTTCCACCCTGCTCTAGATGCTGCCAACCCCTCTAGTTTTGGCCTACTCTTTCTTGACCTCCAAATCCCTCCAAAATCTCTCGAAATGTAGACCGTGCTAATAGAAACCTCCAGACCAAGTCTCAAGTTGATCTGAGAAGTACTACTCCTCCAACTAGACAATCCCCAAACTGGATTGCGCCCTCCCTGGTTTGATAAAGTCAAAGAGGGTACGTTCTCCCCTCTAGGAACCTCCAAATGCCACAAAACTCTACCAGATCATAGATCGGGTCACTGCAACCAAGAAGATGAAGTCTCAAGTCAATCTATTAAGATTTGAGCCTCCAAACACTGAAAACCACTTTCTATAATGCACCCTCCTTCTCTCCAATTTTTGCCAAGCTCACCGAAATAAACTGCAAGGATAAACTCCTCCAGAATAGACCAAGAATGATGCCATGGATCCTATGAAGAGAACTCGGGTCTTACTTTTCCAAAATACCTCCTCAATCCTCCAAATCGAAACCAATACCTATAAGATGGTGCACCCCTAGCTGGAAACCCCCCTGTGTTCCGCCCTAGCCTAGAAACTACATGTAGAATCAACCTGCAACACTGTAGAATGGTGTGGGAGGATTATTTCACCTCTGGGACCAAGCTTGGATCAAGGAAGGTGGGATCTTTCACCATCGAGTTGATCTCTAGGGCTTTCGACTCAAAACCCTCAAAATTGATTGTGCTCAAGAGCTCCAATGAAAATAAGATAATAAACCAGAATGAATAAGGAGTGCACCCTGCTCTTTCCTTTATAGCTCCAATCTATTCCTCCATTGAGTTAGTTTACCCCTAGGGTTAACTCTTAACCTAACTCATCTTTTTCTTTTTCTTCGTTGAGTTACCATTTTTCCACAAAGTCGACTTAACTTTAGAATATTATGATTTATGGTTGACTTTGTCCCCAATATGTTTGAGACTATAGTCTAGTGGGAAAAGCTAGACTACTGAGTCTCTCTAACCCTCGTCATCAAGAGGTGGGGTACATTACAGTTGCAACCCTCTTTTTCTTCGTCTTTTGAAACCTTGCAAAAAAAATATTGCCCCTTTTTTGTGGTCGAAGAAAGTTTACTGATACACTTGTTAAGTACCAAATCCCTGAATATAGAAACACCACAATATATCCAAGAACAATATAAAAAAATATCCACTTTATTAATCTAAAACCCTTAGGGTAGGGAAACAATATACAATAAATCCTATTATGGAAGGGATCCACTCATGTTCACTTGCCTCTTCGAGGGGGAAACCTGCTAATGAACTACCACTCCAAAAAAAATACTTCTTGACTTCCCATTACATTGCTTTAACCCATTTATATAGTGCTACCAACCACCTAAGAACATTCTAGAGGATGAACCTTCTAGAAGTGGAACCTTCTAGAAGTGGAACCTTCTAGTAAGTCCTCTTACATCTATTGCAGTCACATTAGGTATTATTTATTAAAAGTGGCCTTTATACATAACAATACTTATCTAATATTATTCCCCTTGGGTACCCCCCTAGGTACCCCATATTATTCCCCCTAACTACACTACAATTCTATTCTATTACAAGTTTTGACAACTGTTGGAGAATCCATATAGGTGATATGTATATCGTAAGATTTTGTGACAAACAACATGAAATCATGGCTTGCATGGGGTAAAAGTTTAAACAAAATAATTAGCGCGTGTATCTCGTTTGTTAGCATGAATTGTTGCTAGTCGTGCATTGGAACATCCAATGATAGAAAGAAAAAAGACTAGATAATTTCAAATCGACTTGTGTTCTTGTTAGTCATGTCACATGGATGTTACAGGTGAGAAAAAAAACAATCTCGTCCATATTCCCTCGCTCATCACAAGTGTCAAGCATGCATTCTTCCTTCACTCATCACACATGTTAGACATGCATTTAGGTTGTGCACATGCATTCTAACACGTCTTATATGGTCTGACATAATTTTTTGCATATGGAAGAAGATCCTTGTTTACCTTTGTTTTGACCAATTGAGAGGCTCATTACACCAAGAAACCAATAGCAGGGAAGGTATCATGTCTGGGGCATACAATTAATCATGCAAGGCTTTGCTAGAGGTGTTGAGTGTATTCTTCATTGTGAGATCAACTTCCACTTAATGCATGAGATATGAATCCAAAAAATATGATGGCTACTGAGTAGGAACTCAATCTATTATGGGATACTCCATGGCTCATGGATATGCATATGGGTATGGAACTTGCCATTGTTGTTGTTAACTCTAGAACCAACATGTCCACCAACAACAATGGCAAGTTCCAACAACAACAATGGAAAGTTCCATATCCAGATTCATATCCATGAGCCGTGGAGTATCCCATAGCAGATTGAGTTCCTACTATATATATATTATTGTATTTTGGAAATGGAATGTTATGATAAGATTACCATTTATTCTTGTATAACTTATTTAAGCATATGCATTTGGATGTTCTACCAGTATTTAAAAGAGTTTTGAAAAGGGAACGATGAAATTTCTCTGGTAGGTTCTATATCAATGCCCATATAATTAGATGGCTTGTACACAAAGTGTTTAACAACGCTCTAAAGAGAGATTGTAAGAGATTGTTTTTTAAAACAATTGTTGAACTAGGCCCATGAATCCTAGATGAGATAAACTGTTAAGAGTAGTGTATTGTCTAGATAGTTGATTCATATTTAGTGTTTCTTTTTTAGCGTCATACATGACAGAGATATGAAACACTTAGTGCATTGAATCACCTCGTTGCCAACAATTATTCAACATATATGAAACAATAAAAGTGTATGTGAAACAATTAAAGATATTAAAAAATTTCCACGAGAGGAGATCCTACAATAGGATGACGTGTATATATACATTTTTTTGTCAATCACATATATATAAATTGGATCAATCATATTAAAAAACTATATATTTAAAAAAATGTTAGATTATTATTATTATTATAAATAATGAAAAATTTACTTACAAATTATTATAATTTTTAATTTTGTATTAATTCAACTTATATAATGCAATAGTTTTGAAATAAAAATATTATATAAAGATAAATTCAATAATTTGAACAAGTTTGGAAAGATTAACTTTCATTTGATTTCTAAGGTTAATAGTTATCTCACATATATTAATTTAACAACACTAATCTCATCCTAGGGGTCATTAAGAATATCTACACTACACCTTACAACTAGCTAATCTCATCCTAGGGAAATGGAATAAGATTGTGGAAATGCCATTTAACTCTAATAAGATTGTGAGTTTTTGTTTCTATCTCTAATCGAATTGCTAATAAGATAGTAGTACGCCAATTAAACTTTAACTTATTTTTACATTAAAGGGTGTGCATAGTCCATATTTAAAACTAAAGTGAGCATTAATTAATTAAATTAATATTATATTTATTATTAATAACAAAAAAGTCCAGTGATAAAGCTGAAATTACATACCATTTGTGGCCGGTGTATAGGAGGCTTCATTCTCAAAATAACATATCAAGAGTAGTAGCATTGAAAGAATGCCCCCAACTGTGTAAGTTGTCCATGAAACAATAATAATCAATGTCAATCTTCCATAAAAAATAGCTTTTATTATATACTCTAAGAAAGCTTAGAACATTGCTAAAACGACCAAAAGAATGTATTGTTAGCTACACCTTATGCATGAGTGCAAAAAGATTCAATTCACTTCTTGGAAATCCATATGCAAGATAAGTCTGTCACAAAAAGGCTTCATTTTCAAACACAAAATGTAATAAAATCAGAAAATATGAAGCAAACACTCATGATCCCCTATACAAATAATACTGCTCAAACCCTACAAGAACTTCACTTGGCACCAAATATGATTAAGGAATTTCTTGTATCGAAGTATTTCCATGGCATATAAAATGCTACAACACCAACTTCCCCCATCCCCCAAAGAAAGAGAGAGAGATGGCAAATACAAAATGAAACAATTATAATCATATGGACATATATTGTTCTATCAAAAAATACTTAAACCCCTAAACCAAAATAGAGGAAGCACTTATTTCTCAAATAAATTTCCAAACCACCAATATTGTGCATACATGTATCATTAAAGCATTATATATATTGATCCAAACTGTAAGTTTATCTTCATGATTCATGCAACCAAGA
Organism: Picea sitchensis; assembly: GCA_010110895.2. Classification (NCBI taxonomy): domain Eukaryota; kingdom Viridiplantae; phylum Streptophyta; class Pinopsida; order Pinales; family Pinaceae; genus Picea; species Picea sitchensis. The sequence goes on from SNQJ01S0042864.1 coordinate 67,230, forward strand.
TTCACTTTCACTAATTTCTCATAGAAGTATGTCCATGGAATATAAGATGCTACATCATTAATTTCTCCCTTCCCAAAAAAATGAGAGAGAGAGAGAGAGAGAGAGTTGACAAATATAAAAGTCATAAATTTTAATCACTTGGAAATGAATCATTCTATCAAAAAATACTTAAACCCCTAGAAATTTCCAAACCACCAATATTGTGCACAAATGCATCGTTAAACCATTATAGATATTGGTCCAAAATATAAGTTTCTCTTTGTGATTCATGCAACTAGGGTTCACTTTTTCTAATTGTTTATAGAAGTATGTCCATGGAATATAAGATGCTACATCACCAACTACCCCTTTTCCCCCAAACGTGAAATAGAGAGAGAGAATTGACAAATATACAAGGCATCAATTATAGTCATATGGATATGAATTGTTCTATCAAAAAATACTTAAACCCCTAAACCAAAATAGAGGAAGCACTTGCTTGTCAAATAACTTTCCAGACCACTAATATTGTGCTTACTTGCATCATTAAAGCATTATAGATATTGATCAAAAATGTATTTTTCTCTTCGTGATTCATGCATCCGAGATTCACTTTCGCTAATTGCTCAACCAACAATCTGCAAAATTAAAATAATAAACATTTAAGTCCTATTAGGATAATTCACTCATGTGTATCATGTATAGTATTAACAACTAGTATGTAGTTAGTAATCAAATGTTGAGAGAGTAAGGAATATATTGGTATGATTATTCTATATTATATATACAATAAGACATTCAATAAAGGGTTCAAAGAATGTCCATAGAGGGGACTAATGCAATATGGCATAAACCTGAACTTGTGCAGAGCTACGACAACATATTTAATCTATTCTTTCTTTACTAAAATATAAGAAACCTCCATTACTGAGTTGTATTTTCCAATATCATCCCACTGCAACTTACCATGGGTGTTGTAAGGATCAAAAGTGTTTTTTATCCCCATGACTTCTTCCATAACTTGGAAATCCATCGACGAAATTCTTGCAAATGAGAAGAAAGATGATGACTCAAAAAACGATGATAGAAAAGTAGTAATTCCCTAAAGAAGATCTTGAAGAATGGGTTCTTGCATTAGGTGAGAACTTGGAAGAAATCATTATAGGCTTTGCAAGATGGATGAAAATATCTTCCATGCATTGCACCATTTCTTGAGAAAGTTGATTTGGGTTTTTCCATAGATCTTCCATAAATTTCCTTTCACTAAATATGTGTTTATCATGCTACATCGAGAATTTATGTGCTAAGTTATTTTGAAAACTTCTTGCTCTCCTTGACGCTCTTTTCTTTTGATGACAAACCCCCCAAAAACATAGGCCTAATAATAATTATCATTGAAACTTCCATTTTCACCTAAACAATCTTGGAACTCCAGTCTCAATTCTGATTGAAAAAAAAATATGTCAAATGGTTTTGTCCTAATGCTTTAAAACAATATCCAAACTTCTATGTACTTACAACATGAAATAAAAAACAAACTAACATTTTGGAACTCTATTCTCATGTCATATTGGAAAGGAAAATATGAAAAAGGGCTCTAAGCCAATATTCGAACAAGAACACTATATCCCGTGTATTTTCTATTTGCAATGTCAAACAACAAAACTTGAAAACATATTACACATTTACCTCCCTATAAATTTCATTTTGAACTTAGACCGAAGACATGAATCATGGTTGGGTCATGGTTGTAACAAAAAATTGTCATTTGACAAGCAACCCAAGGAGGATGACCATTGTTCAAGATAGGTGCAAAACAATTGAATTAGGTAGAAAACCATGAACATAACATAAGAAATAATTTTTAACCAACAAGACTTCTAAGAAATAAAGAAAAAAATATTTTTTAGCAAACACACAACCAAAGAAACACAAGAAAATTACATCAATTAATGAGTGTCCTAGGCAATCCTCTACTTGAAGATACAAAGATGAAAATGCCCGGTTTTTAACCTGTCCGAGGAGGAGAATGCGATTGGTGGTGACAATGATGTTATCTATTTGAACCTGTGCTCTAGAAAACATTGTTCAATGTGTTCATGACTTAGTTGGTAATGCAAATAAATTGTTTCCTCCTCAAGATTTGTTATGGTAATTTCCAATAAGGTAATGTTGGCCAATAGCTCTTGAACTAACAATTTTCAAAAGAAACAAACAAAAATAAAACCATAAAAAGTCAAATATTATGTCAATTTTTACTCTACGTAGATAAAATACATACATAGAATTATGATGTGAAATAATTAATTGAACTAAATTATTGATAAATTACATACAAAATATACAAGTTCAAAGGCCTGGAAATTATTCAAAGAGTTAACTTGAGGCTCTTAACAAATTGTGTAAAAAAACCTCTCCAGCCAAAAAACACTACAAGTGTTCATTAATAACAAATCCTTTTAGAGAATGCTACAAGAAAACATAAAACAACAAAGGATTTCCAGCTATAAAAATTGAACAAGCTCTTACACTAATATCAACTAATGAATTACAATAATACTAATAATATAATTAATTTAATAGAGTCTGCTAAAACAATGTAGTAGTAATACTACAAAATTAGTATATTTGCACATATTTATTTAGTAAAACAATGTAATTTTAATACTAAAAAATTGGTGTAGTTGCACATATTTATTTAAAACAATGTAATAGTAATATTATAAAATATTTAGTAAAATAATGTAATTTTAATACTACAAAATTGGTGTAACTATTACAAAATATTTAGTAAAACAATGTAATTCTAATACTACAAAATTGGTGTAATTGCACATATTTATTTAGTCAAACAATGTAATAGTAATATTACAAAATTGGTGTACTTGCACATATTTATTTAGTAGGGTTTGTGAAAACAATGAATACAAAATTGGTGTAATTGCACATATTTATTTAGTAAAATAATGTAATAGTAATATTACAAAATTGGTGTACTTGCACATATTTATTTAGTAGGGTTTGTGAAAACAATGAATAGAGGAAGATGGAGCCAACAGATTTGCCAACTCATTAACTATTTTTAGTAGTTTAAGTGTTCTAAGTTTTTTTTGGGGGGGGATATTTTTTGTTTTCTTTTGTCCAAAATCTAATGAGAAATGGTTGGATATGCAGATTTGAGTGGTTAATTTTGTATAATCTAAGTGCTTTAGGGGTTTTTCAGGATGCTGAATCCATTTCTACATTAAAAAATACAATTTAAACAACTGAAAAATTATGATTTCAAATAGATTTATGTCTCCCTATTCTAACCAAAAAAACTAAAACATAGAACACTTAGACAAAACCTAACTATTTTAGTGTGGGGATTCATTAAATGTGTATTAAACTAGAACATGCTTCTCTTCCTTACATTACGCACATTAATTAATTTTGGCAAAAGCAATAATTAAAGGTTTAATCAATTCATTATTAATTCATAAACTATAATTAAAAGTTTAAAATCAATCAATTATTAATTGTTAAATTATAAATTTATATTTAGCGTGTAAATTTATACGTTTTACCATATAAATTAATACAATGTTTAGGAATATTTGATGTGTAAGTTTACACGTTGCATTCAAATAAATTAATAAATTGTTTGGGAATATTTGATGGGCAAATTTAGACATGACATCCACACTGTTCTCATTTCTCAGTTAGAGAAAGTCAAATTCCAGCGAATTCAAATTTTGTGGAGAAGTGGATGTTTGAATGGAATGTCCACTCCGTTTGGAATGTCGGTGAAGTAAAAAGCACTCGTGACCGTTTGAAAGGAAGAGGATAAAAGCATTCTCACAGCCAACATACTCTGAATTTCATTCTTCTCTGCTCTGCATCTTCTGTTTTTTTGGGTTGATATTTGTTTTCTCCGTTGCATGGCCATGCATCTTGTTTATGACTGCACAATTTCTTTATTGATTTTTCGATTTTGTTTGGATTGTAATGGGTGCTTTTGGTTTCTTTTCTTTTTCATTTTTTACAGTGTGCTTGCAATGTTTGCCCTGACGATTTTATGTTGTTGCAAGATGCAGAGAAGAAATAGATCGCTAAAGATGAAACAAGAAATAGATCCCAGAGGTTCGTTTGCTTTTATTATCCATATTTGGCAGTTCTTGCTCAATGATTTGGAATGAAGTCCGATTTATGAAGTCTGATTATTTGCAACAGGTAAAGAGTAAGGTTCGCCAGAAGATGAGACGAGGGGCTTCGGTTCTCAATGATTTGGAATGAAGTCTGATTTGCAACAGGTAAAGAGTAAGGTTCGCCAAAATTAGAGACGAGGGGTTTCGGTTCTTATTTAGTCATTGGTATTTATATCTGTTTATCTCAATCCGTCAGAGGCGGTGTTTCTTTCTCAATCTTTCTAAGGCTAGGTTTAAATTGGGGAGATGAGATGACAAGCGGGAGGATGAAAAATAAGAACGTACATTCTCCGCTTGGCCCTGGAATCAGGTAGGCACGTTCTGTCATAGTCTCCGCAGGTACAAATTCTGTCATTCTGGGTTTCTCATAGTCTCTGTATACCTTTTTGCATGTACAAATTCTGTCATATTCTCTTTCTGTTTGTGCACATTCTGTGAATCTATGTAGGTACACATTCTAATTCTGTCACTCCGGTTTAGGTAAACCGCTAACCCATGCTGTTAATCTACTTATTGTGTTGTTTATATTAAAGTTTCACTGTAAGCTCTTGATGATTACGTAGCTGTGAGCTGTATTAAGGTAACATTTAATCTTGCTCCTTTACATCTTGGTTAATATTAGTTTTCATTCTTTGCCCGAGCGATTTTAATTTGTTGCAGGATGTACAGCAGAAGATAGATTTGGATGGATTTAACCACTCGAGTGGAGGAGCAGGTATGCTTTAGCCTGGTAGATAACAGCCTGCATATAGCCTTAAGAATTGACTCATGGTCCTATTCACAGGAGAGGTTCAACCCTCTCTTTTCATTTATTTATTTTTTTTTAAATTTCAGAATGAAAGCGTAAGGGTGTAAATCTCGTTTGCTTTTAATTCCTTTGGCAGTTGCTTGCTTATTGGTTTTGGTTCATGATTTGCAATGTACTCTGCTCTGCAACAGGTAAAGAGGAGGGTTTGTCATTGATATAGAGGAGGGTTTGCCATTGAGAAGGACGATGAGACCAGAGGCCTCGGTTCTGAAGTTTTCTTTTTAAGGTAAGAGCATGAGGTATGGGTTATTTATCATTTATATATAATTAGAATGGCCGCATTTACATATATTTTTAAAAACGTTTGGACTTTGCAGTATTGTATGCTTTTTATATCTCCCCGAATCTATTAGAATATGTTGGAGGAGGGAGGACGAAGAATACGGTCAGTGTTTTATTACTTATTTTCTGTGAAGTTGGTGGACGTTCAGTGCATGGTGGTTCGTACAGGGCTTTGCCTAATTATGACTTTTTCTCCCATGCAACCCACAATTTATTTTCTTGTTCTGATACATTATTTAGTTGATTTAAATAAAAAGGCAATAGAAGATGAGAAGAGGGGCTTTGCAATCGATTGATCTTGTTATATATACCTAAGGATAACTTGATAACTCTAGTGAACAAGATCATAAGGAGAACAAGATCATAAGGATACCACGCATGGAGATCATAGAGTGTACTTCCTTCCATAGCCATTGTGGGAGGATAGAGCTCTGTGAAATCGTCTGTGTTGGGGAGCATTTACAGAAGGGATTTCTTTACTGAATAACCGCTTGTTCTTCAACTGCACAAGATTGATGAATGAAGATGGGATTACACTGAGTTTCTTATCCTATCCACGTTTTCAGGAGGGTCCCAACCCAATTCAAGGATCGAAATGTGGGCATGTCAGGCGTCTTGTAATATTGAATTAAGTCTGCTCTGTCCATCTGTCCGTTGTTGCCTAAAGTTTAACCCATTTGAACCGTCCCCTAAATCTTTTTGTAAAACAATAATAACAATTTTTTATTTTTGTTTGGAGATTTTGATTGAAATACATCACTTGTCTCTAGTAGTCTAATCCCACTGTGGGTGTATTAAAGTCCTTTCTGTTTTCATATTATATGTAGAAGATCCTTATGAGGTAAGATGAAAGCGGTAGAGCCCTCATACTCTAGCTTAGAAGGTTCTCTTGGAACCATGTTTCTTGGGTATTGGATCATAGCCATAGTTAGACTATTTTTCAAATTGAGATTAGGAATGGTGATCTTAACAATGGCAAGTATTTACTCAATCTAAAAATGACGGTGTAGGAAAGGATTTATTCAATCTAAAGATGATGGTGTAGGGTTTTAATTTGTTGATAAATTCAAGTTGTGATGGTGTAAGGTTTTAACTTGTTGATAAATTCAATTTGTGAATTAAAATAGAGCATGGATGACGGGTAGGATGAAAAATTTAGCAACTGTACTTAGTGGGTTATTATAGATTTAAGGTGCTAGGTGGGTTTAATAATTAAGTAAATGTTATTAGGCATTGAAAGTGTGAATAAAGATATGGTTGAAAAATTTATAACTAGGAAAGTGATGTGATTATCATATGTTAAGTAAATATTTTGGGGTAAAGATATCAGTCAAAGATTTGACAAAGTGTGATTATTTATGTCTAAATACTTCATTTTAATTGTTATTTTAATATTACTTAAATTATAACGTTGTAGTATGTTATTCTATTTTGCATGATTTTTAGAGGAGCGTTATTCTTGTTTAGTTGTTGCTTCTTTATTGTTTTTTTTTATCATCCTTTTTAGTTTAATTTAGTTATTTGGTCATCACTCTATTCCACAAGTCATGGTCAACCCCACCTTCTCACATTAATTCATTATTCATGCAACCATGTTATCATTTGGGACTATTGGTGGACCCCACCACATAATACCAACTAAGAGTATCACCTTTGATTACTTGGTTTAATGTGAAAGCCACACCCATTTAGTTAAATCAAAGGTGTGAAGGATTTATTTCCTTGCTTTTTCCTTCATCTTTGGCTCACTCCTTGGTGGGGCCATGTGCTTTCTATTTCTTAGGTGGTTAAACTTCCATCATTTCCCCTTTTACCTTGCTTTTTTCCTTTTTGGGCATTCTCTTTGTTTGTTTCCTTTGAATTTTATAAATCTATGGACCATTACAAAAAAAAAATCATTAGCTATTTTTGTTCCATTGTTCTCCAATAGTTTGATAGTTTTTCTTCTTTCCCATGGATCAAAGAGTGTCTTTTGTAGAAAATTCATGAAGTCCATGTTGGCGCATTTTCTCTAAATCAGGCACAATTTCTTAGTTAAGGGTTTTGTTTCCTCACCTTGAACCTTCAACTCCTCTCAAAATCCTTGGCTCCCCTTGCAATGCACTTTTGTTCAAATTCCCTTATATTTTCACCCTTGTTCATGGAGCTTTTGCTTCCCTCTTGGAGGCCTTTCTCCTCCCTTTTGTTTTCTAGGATCTTTGTATTTTCTTTGGACATCCATGGTCCATCTCTTTTGCACCTTTTCTTTATTTTGTAGGTCTAGGGGTGAAGTGACGTGGTGACTCCCATGGTTTCCATTACAACATCTGACACATCAAGTTAAGAGTATTTTTGCACGAGAATTCGCATTATCCACCATTTTCTTAGAGTCCTCCCCATGGTTTCTTGAGATAATAGTTAGAAGTTTCCATTCAAGGAGGTTCAATGAGGGTTCTCACCATTATCCCCTTGCTCATGGTTTGAAATCTAGCATTGTTGCACAATGTCAATGTTCTTGTTTAACTCCCATTTTACTTTGGCTATCATTGCCTCTTGTTTATACCTCCTCTTCCCCCACCTTCTTTCATTTCAAGCTTCTTTGTTTCATTCTCCTTGGCTTGGAGCTTGGATCAATGTGGAAGGAGGAGACTACCCTTGCATCCAACAACTTGAAAAGGAGCACTGACACGTTACATGTTGGAGGTTCCACACCTTCGACTCTAAGGGCACTTTGGGGATAGGATCCCCATTCTTTGTTTTTCTTGGTCTTAGATCTAGATTTTTATTTTATAACAATGTCTTCTTGGTTATGACCTAGCATTTTATTTTCTTTGCAATATTTTATGGAATTTGGGGAGACTTGTCCTTCTTTTATGGATCTCTATGACAAACATAGGTGCACAACAAGTCCCTACCCGCTTGTATATTTTATTTATGTGCTTTTTTCTATTTGGATTATTTGCCACTTGCTATAAGTTGGATTCTCATCCAACTTGTAGTAATCCATCTATCCCTCGCTCATTTTCCTAGCTCAATTATTTGTATTTTGCAAAAAGGAAATCAATGATCTTGAAAGAAACAATATTTCCACTAATCTCACTAGAGAAAATGACTCAGTGAATCGATTTTGTTTTGGTAATTTTTAATGAATATGGAGGAATTAGATAAATGCGTCTTCAAGTAACATATGCAAAACATGTGAAGCATGAAGTCAAATCTATTGAAGCATGCATAGTTCCAACAACCTAGATTAGTAAACTCTCTCTTTTTTCCCTATCTTTTATTTTTTCTAAGCCTGTCTTTATACCTTCTGTGGCTCAAGATAGCTCTTGAGTCATCCACCTCCTTTGGGGTGAGATAAGTAGTTTGTCTACTGAACTATTTGTTATATTTTTTGTTACTTTGTCATGACCCACATCAAGTGTTAATCTAGTTCATTGTTTCAGTGGTTCATCGTGGGTTAAACCGACTATTGGTGGGCTATATTCACTCTTTCTTAGGGAATGCTGTCCCCTCTTCCCTTTTCTTTCCTTTCTTAGGATAATTATTCTTCCCGTCCCCTTCTTTCCCTTCTAGTTCTTTTACCCTACCTTTTTAATGATGATTCTCCCTTGACTCCTCACTAGACCCTTTTCCATTGTTGAATCCTCTAGTATCTCCTTAAGTGTTTAAATATTCTCTCTTGAATCTATGTTGGATATTCTTAGGAAAGAGGCCCTCTCTTGTCCTTTTTATAACATTGCCATTTACTAAACAATTTTCATGTCCCTCCTGCCCATTTGTTGGAAGATCTCACTCGGCCTTTCCCCAATGAGTGTTCCTTCTTTCCCCTTGACTTGTAGTCCTTGTATCTTTTTCATTTTTTGGTAGGGAACACTCTGTTGTAACCTTTCCTCCCTTCTTTTCTATCTTACAAGTCTTTGGGTAATAAGGTGGGTTTTGGAACTTGCTATGCTATTTTTGCTCCAAACCCTATCCTCACATGGCCTTGCTCGTTGCCCCTATGAATGTTACTTGATTCCCATTGACTTGCTCTCTTTGTAGAATTTTCACTTTGCTAGGGAATCCCAATAACGCAACCTTTCCTCCATCTTTTTTTCTATCTTACTAGTGGTTCAAGTAATGAAGTGGTATCAAAACCTATTTTCTATAGGTGGTGCTACATCCTCCTATCAATATTAATATCCTAGAACCTTATAGAACTTTACTTTGCCACATTGCTTACATTAAGCCTTTTGTTTTCTTTTTTCTGCTTGGCTCTTTTATTTTTCTTTGTTTTTCTTTAGGCGTGTTCATTGAGGGATGGGGCAACTTGGCATTTTCATGTGAGCCTTGTCACAATGATTGCACACTTTGATCAAGTAGGTATATTTATAAGATAATGTTACCTCCCAAACTTACATCAAAGATAATCAAGTCCTAATGAAGTGCAACCCTAGGGGAACTTATGAAGGTTTCCCATTGTCACGACAACAACTTTTCATCTCACTTTTGCATGTTCTTTTTCGGCAGGAGGGAAACCCTAGAAATAAGGTGGGAAACCCTAGAAATAAGGAGGGAAATCCTAGAAAAGGAGTTTATGATATTCTTTAGAAATAAAAGGATGGTGGACCAAGACTAGTGTCTATCCAATTGGGTGATGGAGTCAAGATCGAAGAGAAAGAGGGTTTGAATACATTGGAGAAGGCATAATTAAGTCATTCATTGATGTGCCATAATTAGTCCAAAACATATTTTCATATTACACAAGATTAAGTGAGAGCTATTATACAGGATGCACCATCACAACCATGAAATTATAGCCAAGACTAACCTACAACCATTGAATAAAGAAAGAACAACCATAGTATGAAACCCAAGATGAAGTAGACAAAATAGGACAACCTTTCTTATTGAATGAATAACCAAAATAAATTATTTTCAAATCTGATTTCACCACAAGATCAAGAGAACCATAACATGTCACACTATTTCTCCTTAGCTAGGGTAGCCCTCAAAATAGAGTAAAAAACCCTAACCAAGAAAGTACGGCAACAAATATCCTTCAATAATTCAAGGTGCATCAAGAATTGAGGAGGGTTTACAACCTCTACCCTAATCTCTTCTCTTCCCTTTTCCAAAGATTATTTTAGCAGCAAAAACCATGACAACCCTTGAAAAAAACCTAATTGTCCATAAAAAAAGAGGTGGAAAAACCTAAGTGAACTTGTTCCTTGACTTCTTCCTCCCAAAGATCTTCACACATTGAACTTGTTCCTTGACTTCTTCCTCCCAAAAGATCTTCATCTAAGCTTGGAGGGGAACTACCACACTTCCAACTAAGACTTTAGTAAATGAATTTCTCCTCTATTTATATCCTTCAAATGAAACCATAATTCATAAAATAATATTTCTATTTAGAAGGCCCTAGAAACCTTCTTGAATGAATAAAATAGGTTCATATTGCCAATTGTCATCTTTCAATTTCATGCGATCCTTCAAAAACATGCATTTATTGTTCGTTTGCGTGTTTGACCATGTCAATAATGCCACATGGAAACTCCTCATGCAATGATATTTCCTCCAAATATGTAGAAAATGCCTCAAACAATGTGTCTTTAAGACCAAATACCTCAAAGGTGAAGTATGCCTCCAAAAATGTGAAAATGGATTAAAAAATTTGTCCTTAGACCCAAAAGTTTTCCTCAAAGAGGAAACATGCCTCCAAAGGAACATGCCTCCAAATATGTGGAATATGCCTCAATAATGTGTAATGCCCCATAAAGTCAATTTAATATGCTTTTAAATGCCTTGCACAAAATGCCCCTCTTAAAGGGGTATATTCATGATCAAGAAACCAAATTTTCTTCTTTTTACCCATGTGGTGGGATGCTCCACATCAAATGACCCTTATTTGACTATCCAAATGACTTTATTTCCACGTGTTCTCATTTTAAGCAAGGCGTTTCTTATTTAGCTTTCTTCACCGCCTGTCATACCCCTAGCTTCCTCTAATGACATTTTTCTCCTTTAGACTGTGCTTTGAACCTATTGTAATGTAGGTGTTCCTTTTCTAGGGATGTGTCTACTCCTTATCTGGCTATCAATCATACCTTGAGGCTTGGACCATTATTGTGGTAGGGCATTCATCATCTTATGTTTGCTTTCTTGCTCACATCCTCCATCAATGTGGTCTAGGGTCCTAGGGGCAACCAAGGAATAAGTCTTTTCATTAATGATGCAACACAATATAGTGTAAGCCATGTAACCATGCCTCCAAATTGGTGCCAAGTGTTCCCAAGTGGATCCTCATGTTGGAGTGTCTTTGAAAAAGTCTCCATCAATACCTCCCAAGTCTCTTCTTGCAATCAGTGACTACCATTGAACTCTGGGGATTTGTTGTGTTGGTAAGAGAAGAAAGGCCCATGAAAATATGAAATGAACCATGCATTTACAAGGGGTAATAGATAGGATAATTTATTCATGTTCACAAGTGACCAAAGTTGGTCAGATAGACTGGGGGTGGGTGCCAAGGCTACTTCTAAGTGACAAAATAAATACATATAAAAGTAGTGAATAGAAAGGGATAAAACCATTCAAAAAATAAAGATGAGTACATCATTATGCAAAAGGAAKATGATTGGGGGGGGCACTACCTTGCACCATAGGTAGGCATAGAGGTGGAGGAGCTATCTCTAACATTAAGTTTCAACGCAATGCATGATGATATTTTGTTGGAAAATCTTGGGTGTGTCCAAGTATAATCTATTGAATCCCTCCTAGTATCCAAGGCCAAAGAGAAAATCTAGTAATGTAGGTCTAATTGCTCAATCTGTGTTGGGATACATTCTGTCTCTAAGACCAACAAGAGAAGGTACATCTCTATGGATTTATGTAGGTAGTTATTATTTCCTAACATAATAGAAGGACATGACTTGTCTCATAGGAATATTGACCTTTGTACCCATGGTTGGTGTGTCTACATGACACCTCATACCTTTGATTGTTGATATATGATAGAAGAAAATAGGTAACCAACCTAGTAGTGTTGGACCTGGATAAGTTTCATAAGGGCTACAGTCTGCAAACAATCACCCCTTAGATATAGAGAACCAAACATTTCTAATTTGGATAATGAAAAAAGTAGTAAGGGATCCTCCTAAATATTGGTATAAACAATTATGTCTCCTTCTGATCTCATAATATATTTGAGACCTAAAGTTGAAGTGCTATTGTGTCTCGGTTTCTTGTAAATGACATGACTGACATAACCTATCCATTCACACAATGTGATGGTCGGACTTTACACATAACCAATGAGAACATACCCTCCATTGGCCTAATTAGGTCTTAAGGTCATGCGATCAATGATGGTGAATATAGTTAGGAAAACTCATTCTTGTTTGGTTGTTCAAGGTCCCCTTTGAACTCATTTATATTATAGTGATGCACCCTTTGTTCATGAAGGTTATATAGTTTTTGTTAATTGCTTGGGATCTTGTACAAATTAGGTTTTCCCAGTTGCCTCCATCCACTCATTCTCCCCTCTTTTTGATTTTCTCTTTCTTGCAATAGGTTTCTCACTTGCAATGTGGTGTACCCCACCCTAGTGATCCTTTGATTCAAAGCCATTGTAAGTTCTACTTCTTTGTCCTTTTTTGCATCCCCAAGTCCTTTCCAACGACTTTGTCTTACTCTTCCCTTATAATCATTGTAGCCTTTCCAATGACCTCCTATTTTGTTGTAGTTAGTGTAAACTATAACACTTGTAGCATTTCCCATTGCAGTTTCTTACCTTTTCCTTGTAGATTTTATTTTCCATGATTCATTCTTCTTTGTTGTCCACAGTGGGTTTGTGGTCTCTATGTGCCAAATCGTACTTTATTTCTTTGTTCTTTTGTTTTGTTTTTCCCTTGACACTTATTTCCCTCCATGCCTCGACCATAAGCCTACCTACTTTAGCTTCCTTTCTTGGAGTTATCTTGATGCTTCTTGTAGCCACCTCTAGTGCCTTGGGGGCAATTTTTATTTTCCCTTTCTCCATTTCTATTTTTCAATGACAAATCCTTTGGTTCTTTCCTTAAGTGTTTTCTTGGAAAAACTTGGGGGCTTGGTGCTTGTTGTTGTTTACTTTGACCTCTCAAATTCCATTTCAATATCTCAACTCTCATTTTTCCCTCGTCCCCCCTCTTTGGCATGTTGGCCTCCCTTCCAACCTCCCATTCCTCTTTTTGGCGTCACTATGACCCTTTTTGGCTTTTCTACTTTTTCCCTTTTTGGTCTCTCAATGCCCTTTTTTTGCCTCATGGCCTCCCTTTAGCCTTTTATCCCTCCTATTTGGCCTCTCAATAACCTTCTTAGCATTTTTCCTCATTTTGAATGTTGTTAGTTTGATCCCTCTTCTCCTCTTAATATAATTTTTGTTGGTACTGTTGTCGCCTTTATACACACCTAGAGTAACGTGGAAGAAATATTCAATCCACTAGGTGTGTCTTTGGGGGAAAGTCTCAAGTCAACGTGTTGTCACCTGATCCTTGATTCCTCCGTCTAGGCCAACTCCTAGTGAAACCAAGGGGGGTAGTCCATGTTGACCACATATTCAACTAGGGGTTCAACTCCATGTACCATGAAGATATGCATCATCAGATGCTACCAGGTCAGAGACTTCCTGGTTCTACAAGGCATTTTTTTCCCTCGGCACATATTTTTGTAATGGAATTTCCACTCCCCTGCGTGGGATAATAATGTAATGGGTCTGAATGGATCATAGTTAGATCATTTACCTTATAAATTCATCATTAGAGGAGTCCCTTTCACTTAGTGTTTTTTTCCTCAGGTTATTAATTTGGCCTAACTAACCTTATTAATTTCCCTTGAGTTTTTCACTCCCACAATAATTCCTCCAAAGTGGTGAAAGGTGTTCTAATGGTTTCGTCCTCTGGAATATAGTGTCTAGGAATGTTTTAAATGACCATGTAAGACATCTCTCAAAGTTTTGCGGAATTTCGTCGAGTCTAGATAGATTTTTTTTAATTTATTAAAATTGCCTAAGTTGGGTAATTTTAATTAAAATTTGATAAAAAAAATGTAAAAACTAGGTCCTTGGGATTTTTCTAGGGGTATTTGTGCTCAAAATAAATTGAATGAGACCCCCTACACCCTTGGACCAAGTTTCAGCTCAATTGGACAAGTTTTTCTAGGTGTTTGTCCATGAGGAGTCTTAGTCAATCAAAAACAACAATTTAATTGCTAGTCATGACATAGTCAAAATGTCATTTTTTGTAAAATTGAGCTAAATGGTTAGAGTAAAGGTGGGAGATGATGAAAAAACCTAATCCTATCCTATCCTAACCCTTTCCTACCCTTTATACACCCCCTAGACATTAAACCCACTTCATACAATTCGCCCCCCTAGGGGAATTACGCCCCCTTTCATGAGAAAACATTAGAAAAAAAAAAATTAGAGGTGTGGGGCCCTCTCTCCCTTGGTGCTCCCTCCTAATCCATCCAAATCAACCATTTGACTTGGCCCACACCGTCCACCTCACTCCACCTCATGAATCCACCTCCTAAACCCTAAAATTGTGCCCCCTCCTTGAGATGCTCACTTGTGCTTGGTGGTGGACACTTGGCTTTGATCCAAGAGGGGTAAATTTGCCTCTCCAACTATAAATGAAGGCCCTCTCTCCCTCATTACCTCACCAATTCTTATGCTATTGTTATGCTACCCAATTTTCTCCTCACTCTCCTCATCTCTCCCATCTTGCTCTCATCATTCTTGCTCTCATATTTGGAGAGGAACTTGCAGCAACTAGTTGCTGCAACTTCCTACTTGCTAATGGAAAGTGATTTGGAGGACCTATGGTGTGTCAAATATTTGTCTTGGTACACTTATTCATTTGAAGTGATATTGTATTTTGTTGAAGATAGAGTAGATTTCCCAAGCTAACTAGTTTGCTTGGGTAGATTTTCAATAGTGTAGTTGTAAATCTATGTGAGTAGAGTAGGAGATATTGCAAATTAGTCTGTTCTAGTTATATTACTCACTCACGTTTGCTCTCATATTATAGATTGTCTCACAAGTTGCAGGTTATCTCAAGGGTTTGCAAGGCTAGATTTGAGTTGGAAGCTTGCCTTCACAACCTACCTTGAGACTCCTTACTTTCTACATTTATTTTATGTTCATTACATTTCATAAATTTGGGTTTGCTAACATTTTAGAATAGGTCACTTCAACTAGTTTGTTCTATTTATCTTACTCACTCACGTTTTCTCTCATCTTATAGATTGTCTCACAAGTTGCAGGTTATCTCAAGGGTTTGCAAGGCTAGCTTTGAGTTGGAAGCTTGCCTTCACAACCTACCTTGAGCCTCCTTACTTTCTACATTTATTTTTTGTTCATTACATTTCAGAAATTTGGGTTTGCTAACATTTTAGAATAGGTCGCTTCAACTATTTTATTTGCTGAAATTTTTATGCAGAAAGTTTCTGTGAAAAGACATAAATTTTCTTTGACTTTTTGTGTGTTTTGCAGCATTTCCAGCAAGCAATAGCTTGTTGTTTTTTTATAGATTCTCACCAGTACAAAGGGAAGTGTTGCCCAAATTAGGCCACAAAACACTCAAGGAAGCCCTCACTTTGTTGGGTAACAATACCCATATCTTCTCTCTCATTTTCTAGCATTGTAGAAATCCCTAGGGAGTCCCTAAGAGACTTGCATTCTTGTTTATAATTTTCTGCAATTTGTATTTTAGTTTTGTGCCTACATCTTGGTGTGAGCTTGGCTTAGCCAACCCCCAAAACCGTAAGGCTGGGTTAACCTTTTAATTTTCTGCAAATTTCCATTTATTGTTTGCCCCACTTGTCATTGGGACAAGGTTGTGTGGCTAGTTTAATTTATGTCTTTTGTTTCATTTCATTCAACCCTCTTTGGCACAAAATAGGAAGGCATGCCTCCACCTTGTTCCATTGTATGTGGTTTTTTTAGTGTAGTTTTACTTTTTCAAGCATTTAAATCTTATTGTTGCCTACACCTTGGAGTGAACTTGGCTTAGCCAACCCCCAAAATCATATGGCCAGTTTAATGGTTTACTTCTAATGGGTTAAATGGTTTAAAAATTATCTAGAAGTAGAAGTAACACACATTAATGCTAGCTTAGGCCCATGGATGCACAGTGATCTATTTTATGCTATCTCAATCTTTTATTTGCAAGTTTCCATTACATCAAGTACTTTTTTCTATTTCCTAATCTTTCACAAGCACTTTTATTTTCTTGCAAAATATCATGGGCTTGTTGTAAATGGTTTAAGGAAACTTATCTTTCATTCCTTGCAAGTTATGGTCCAAGTTATTTTCATTCTATTTCAAGCTATACCTTGTGTTTAAACACTTTCATTATTTGCAAGCAATTCAATTTCGTTTTTGATTCAAGCACCTAAATTTTGGCAAACAACATCTTGCCTAACACTCACTAACTGATTTACCTTAGTTTCATAGGCCTAAAATTTATTACACTTAATAGGGCACTCAAGACTGACCCAAATTTTCCATTTAAATGGGGATTGAAGGGACGCAACGGAAGGTGATAGGTCGGAGACAATCTCGTGGCGCTCAGCGTCCTTTCTGGGAGTACTTCTTTCCTTGGGTTGACCTGTGGAGCTAGGGTGGGGCCTTGTTTGCCTCACTTCTTGAGCACCCAGCAACTACTTGGTAGAAGCAGGGGGAGTCTTGAGGTTGACACTTAGTTAGGATTCAATCATTAACTCAATAACTTTAACAATCCTTAATCCAGTTCAACCATTGGGGCACTTACTTGGCATTTACTTTCTTATGGTTTACATTTAAATCTTGCAAGTTCTTACTTTCCCATTTACATTTCCATGCAAGTTTATTTGAATGTTGTTGATAATTAACTAAGTGGTCGTAGTTGCGCCCTTTCCCTTGGAGGCCTTTTTCAAGCATTTCATTTTTTGTTTAAGTGTGGTGTTGGCATATTGGTTTGGCCCTCCTTGAAGTTGTGCATCCTTTGGAGGCAGCTTCATTATTGGATTTGTGTAATTTGTGTTGCCATTGAAAGCAGTCACATAGAGTGGGCATCCTTTGGAGGCACACTATTGTTGAGTATGTTGGCTTGATGTGTTGGTAATTTCTTCATTTTGAACATCTTCATTTCCTAAACTAATCAAGCAACTTAGTTAGTAATTGTATCTCTAATGTATCTTGTGTTTAATTGTAACTTTTAAATATTCTTTTGTTATATATTTGTATCTAATTTTGTAGTATTGTTTCTAGTCTTATTCTTTTGTAATCTTTGTAATCTTGTGTAATCATTGTAAAATCTATCTCCCTCAAACTATAGTTGACCCCTTGCCCAACCTTAGGCACTAGTCTTTAGTTGTCTTAGGAAAAGGCTTGTTTTTCACTTGAATTGTTGCATATTGCATTGAGGCCTTTGCATATAGGCTAGATCTTCTCCCCTAACCTTTTAAGTAATTGAAACCAACTCCTAGAATTAATCTATAATCTCATATAGTAACTAGGGTCTACCCCACTTGGCTTCCCTAGGAGTAAGCCTACACAGAAGAGGTTCAAGTCGAGGTGACAATGGGCTTGAACCTAGGCATTGTGCCTCCAAGGACACACTAAGTGAGCAGGACTTAGCTCACGTTTGCAAGTGTGTATAAGGACGAGAACATAGTTGGCGCCGTTGCCGGGGATAAGCCTTTTATCCTTGGTCTAAACAACTTAATTAACTTATTTTTTAAGAACTGAGTAATAAAACCTTAGTCCCTAAATTTTTTTAACTTGTATTGGTTGTTTTTTTTTGTTTTCTTTCCAAGTGGCGACTCCATTGAACAAATCTGTCAAGTATACTACTAGGAGAACTTCACAAGGAGTGGTTTATTCTTTTCCTGTCCCTAAAATGGTTTATAGAAGGAGGCTAAATTGCCTTGCCCCTAGAAGGCTACTTGAAAGTCTTAGAGAAGAAGAACTCACCAATATCCAATACATGTTCCAAACTAATAATCAATCAACTGTTAATACTCCCACTAATAGTCCTAACGTAGTCATGAGTGCCTTTTTGAGACCTTTGAATTTTGCAGTTATCTAAGGATGACTTGACAGTTTTTTCTAAGGATGGGAAAATTCACATTGATCACCTTAAACAAGTTTTTGAAAGATGTAGAGAGTTTGGAATTTCTCTAAATCCTGCTAAGTCAGTCTTTGGGGTAACAGAAGATAAAATCTTGGGCCACATAATTTCAAAAGATGGGGTCAAGTTAGACCCAGAGAGAGTTGAAGCAATTGGAAAGGTTCCCTTGCCTGTTTCAAATAAAGCTCTCCAATCCTTCTTGGGCCAGACCAATTTTGTTCATAGGTTCATTCCTAATTATGCTGAAATTGTGAAACCTATATATAAGTTGCTTAAGAAGGATGTTATGTTTGAATGGAATGATGAAAGTAAGAGAGAATTTCAAGATATTAAGACTGCCATATCTGAAGCTCCTGTCCTTGTTAGCCCAGATTATACTAAGGACTTTCAGATTTTCTCTTTTTCTTTTGAAGATACTATTGCTGGTGTATTACTTCATAAAAATGATTAAGGCCATGATCAACCCATTGCATATATGAGTCGGGCCTTGCAAAATTCAGAATTAAAGTATCCCATGTTTGAGAAACAAGCATATGCCTTGGTGAAGTCACTTAAACATTTTAGGGTCTTCATTGGATATTCCAAGGTAATTGGTTATGTGCCTAATTCATCAGTTAAAGATGTTTTATCTCAGTCAGAAGGATTAGGCTCAAGGGGTATGCTAGTCTCTAATTTTTCTTTTGATTAGTGAGAAACCCTAATCCTAAACCCTTCCTACCTGCACTTCATTGTCAGCTTTCATTTGATTTTAATCCTTGTTTTCAGCTTGTTATGATTTGCATTTTAGATTTTTGAATAATTTCTTTAAGTCTGGAGTTTTAAGACATGGTTTTAAAACATGTGTCACTTCATATGCCTATTTGAATTTTTCAAATTCAAATCTATTCTAGTCATCAATAGTGCTATTGGAATGACATTATTCCCATAGCACAAATATAATCATGCCTTAATATGTGCCTACCACCCTGATTTCGTTATGATAGCACATATTATGGACTAAGAATTCGCATGTGTCCCACGATATCTCACAAATCATTTTATGATTCAAACCGTTACATGATCGGATTGTCCTGTACCTGCAACTAACTCATTTCAAATCGTTCAATTCCCAAAGATCATTATTTGAACCCGTCACTTGTCATTCTGATTTTGTTGAATTATAAGCGTAGGTGTTTTTCTCAGAAGAAATGTTATATGTTAATAGTTGCAAGTTGTAAAGTCAGACTCCGAGCAGTGCCAGTGGTAGCATCATGTTTTATGGCACCTAAGAGAAGCGGGCAAGTGGTCAAATTGGAACCTAAGCGCGTTGAGCTTCTTGAAGCATATCCGCAGATGGCGTAGATATTTAGAGATGCTAGCTGGTTTGAATTCCTCACTGCCTTCCAAGGTCATGAAGAACATGTCTCTATGCCGTTTTCACAGAAGTTTGATGGTTTCGAAGTGGAGATTGAAAATTTGTTAATGTTGGTGACAGAACAAAGAATTGCCAAATCTTGCAGGTTGGTGGTTGGAGGAGAATGATGGTGGAAGAAAGAGCATGTAGTTACAAAGTTTGTCAATCAATTTTTATTTCCAGATAAGCAAAACTCGAATTGGAGAAAGGGAGTCCCTCATAGTTGAATTAGACCAGAATGGCACACTGCTCTAATCATTATCCACAGGTATATCACCTACGAAGGCAAATTCTCACTAATTTATATTTATCACATTAGGTTAATAATGCATCTAAATGGCGATTATCCTTTAAATCTGCCTTACTTTCTACTCAAAAGCTTGGAAAAGATGTTTGCCTCTCCAAGTATAAATAGATCCCTCTCCTCACTCCCAACTCACCATATATTGAGCTATTGTTATGCTACTTGATTTTCCATTCTCTCTCTCTCCATTATTCCATTTCTTCCATTCTCTTCTCTTAAGGTTTTGGTGTATTTTCTCTCCAAGATCCATTTTCTTGAGTAATAATAGTGAGCATTTTTATTTGTTCAGTCATCATCCCACCATGTTAGGACACAATGTCTTTTTTAGTGTAGTTGAGCCTAAGATCCCATCCTCGAGTGGGACGAGGAGCGATCCCATTGGAAACATCCCTGTAATGTCCACATTTCTACCCCTTAGCTCCATTAGACCTACACCGTCCATACAGTTTTAGTTTGGTTCCTTGATCTGGGGGATGTCATTTGTGGCGTCATCTCCATCCTTTAGTATACCTAGTGTCCCTACGTTGATTTCTTTTGTATCAATTTCCACTTCTAGATTCTTTTCTGGTGGGGGGCGAGCTTTTGTTTTAGCATGGGAAGTGGAGCTCCTTCCTCCTCCACCAATCCAATGAGCGGCCCGACATCAAGTGTAGGTGTACCTTTTGGATGGAGTATTCCTAGTGGTTTTGGGGTTGTCCCTAGTCAACCTGGGGGCAGTAGTACATCTGGAGGTTTTTACTTTCCTTAGGTTAGAACACCTTTCCCTAGGGGAACATGCCTTGGAGGAAATTTCTCATCATGGGGAAGTTTTCCTTTTGTGTCCACATCCAATCCTCGGGTTTTTTCCCCGGGACTAATTTCAGGAACATCTTTCCTAGAGGGTCCACATTTTCTCCATGGGGGAATTTTTGGCTATGGGATCAATCATGCTCATGGAGGTGCCACCATCCCAGTAGGAACTCACTCTCCAACAACCCCTAGAACTTCTAGTAGTACCAATATAGGGGGACCGCAAGGTCCATATGGGACAACAAAGACTTCACCTCCCTCCCAGTCTTCATTTGCACCGTTGTATTTCCTTGAAACGTTATACTTATCGGATTTGTCATGGCTAATGAATGAACCTATATCCCATGAACCCTCATGGCCGATGATGCCATCCAAACTACCATCAAACATTCCTAAGTTTGACGGAAATGCAGGAGAGGACCACTCTACACACATCATGACTTACCACTTGTGGTGTTCATCCAAATTGTTGATGGATGATAGTGTAAGATTGCATATTTTTCATAGATCCCTGACTGGAGTCACCAAAAAATGGTATATTGAACTCAAAGGAAGTTCTTTCATAACCTTCAATGACCTGGATATGGAATTTTTAAGGCACTTCCAACTTCCTATTCAGTATGAGATAGGGACTAATATTTTGACTTCTCTGCGTCAAAACAATGCCACTCACATTTCTGATCATATTCATGAGTGGCAGAGATGGCATAGGATGATTGAGACTTAGATTCTGGAAAAAATCCTTACAGAGTGGTTCAATAATTCCCTCCTACCACCCATTTCCAGAGATGTAGCTATGGTTGGAGCTACCACCGAGGAGCAAGCTATAATGCGTGCCCAAAATTTGGAATTGATCTATTCTTAGTCATGCACTCTATATGATATCATTCCAAATGCTCCTCGATCATCAACAGATCCTAGGAAGCCAAACCCAGGACCCCATGCCATGTGTGGTTGGTTATGTTTTCCATGCGTCTATGAACCAGTTATATTACCAAATGGGTCATATGTCAATTACATCATACCCGTTAGCTACTAGCACTAGTGCTCAAACTGTTGTAGTTCCCTCTTAGACCTCCGAGGTGCATTCAGTGCAGTCCATGCAACCGAAGAATCCTCAACAACCTTAAGGAAAAAATAAACGAAACAAAAAGAAAAATTCCATATCTAAGAAAGGGATTTCTCCCACCTAGAATACCCAGGAGGGGGGAACCAAGGAGAAGAGGAAAGATTAGTTCCCTTGCACAATCTATAGGGAGGACCATCCCACTCATCAATGTCCTCTAAAGGATTAATCCACATATTTTTGGCACAACATCAGTCCCCCCAATAGCATGTTGTCTTAACAGATCCTTTCCCCCCTCAACCTCAAAGCATGGTTGCCACAAATCATGCCCCTTTGCAAGGGGGCATGGTAGGTACCCCTCCCTATGAGGGGTCTTCCTCAAATTCTTATATGTTCATGTGTGACCACACGATCAACTTGCATACACGGTCCAAGAATTATGACATTCTCGAGCCTTTGAATGTTTCCCTAGAAGCATCATCTTCATCCCAGCCTAGTGGCCCTCTCCAGATAGAGAAGCCATTTCTTGATGCACTGATTCACCCCCCGAAGGGCATTCTTCAATGTATGATGCATAATCCCAACACATGAGTTGCCCACAACTACAGTATTGTGGAAGACTTAGCCCAAGAACCTTGTTCCATGTGTGCGCTTGAAGTTCTCCAAAGCTACCCCACGCAGCGAAAAGCCTTTCTCTCGGCCATAGGTGGGGTTGATCCCTCGGATTGATCTTGATCACCTTTGAGACTAGTTAGGTTACTCATAATCTCTCCCATCAAGTAGTCCTCCAAATTAAAGTGCAAATGATGGGTAAAAATATCTTTCAAATGGTTGTTGATGAAGGAGCCTCGACTTGCATCATGTATATTTATTGTTGGAAATCCCTTGGATCTCAAAAGCTTGATACATCTTCCAAACTTATAAAAGATTTCGACGAACATATGTTCCAACCTCATGGAATCATCATTGCCTTACCCATTGAGTTAGGTGGAAAGACTGTCTTCGTCTTCGTGGAGGTTAACGATGCACCTCCTGAGTATAATCTATTACTCAGGCACACTTGGTTCTATGAGATGATCATCATTGTCTCATCAGTATTTAGGGTCCTATGCTTCCCTCGCTAAGGAAAAATTGTTACCATTGATCATCTTGCATTTTGTACCCCAGACATTGGATCCAATGCTAGGTCTAATGTACCCTTTGTCAATGATACCACACAGTCTACTCGGAATGTTGGTGCGGGGATGTTCAAATATCATTTTCTTATGGGTATATTCCTTCTTCCCCCATCATCTCCTACTACAATCATCACACCCATCAACATGATTTCCTCATCTACCAATGGATCCCTCAGGTCTTGTGATCCTTGGGTGGTACCTTGTCTTGAGGATGTTGATTCATATGGAGCATCCATGCCACTCACCATGGTTGAGATTGTTGATCCAATGATCACATAAACATATATTAATACAAGTCACCAACTCCATCCTCATATGGAGTGTCATCATCCTACTGTGCCCATACAGGGTGTCGACTCTCTAAGTTCACATGACTCCCTTGATTTTAAGTTGCCTTCAGAAGATACCATCATGGAAGTCATGGATTCCATAGAAAAGCCAAAGGATGAGGTGATGCATCAATCATCTCGTCTTGATTTAGAACCGATGAGAGTTAACATGATTAGTCGTGATCCGAGACTGGGGGAATTTTCTAGGGAATCCAGTAGACCTCCTAGTCTTGACCATTTTCTGCCTTGGTTATGTTTTTTGGAACTTGCCACTGAATTCTCTGCTTCCCATTCCTTCAAAGATTTGTTTTTTGTACCTCCTTCCCATCTTGATGGGTCCCATCAAGGAGTTGGCATATCTCATGAAACCATTCATGATGAGGATCTTCGACTGCAGAGATCCATTCCTATGTGGCATGGGCCCTACATGGTAAGCCATGTGATGTCAACAACGGCTCATGAGTTCATTGATTATAAAAAAAATCCTTGGCCTGAGCCTTGCAAGGGGCTCTACTTTGTGTAAACCATCAATATTTGCAGTGCCTTGTACATAGGTGTGTGGTGTGAGTGCTTTTTATTTTTCATATATCATATCCAAAAAATTCAAAAATATTTTCTTTTTTGAGATTTCACTATGCGTTTTAACCTTGGAATCTAATTTACTTGTGTTGACATGATTCTAGGGATGTTTTTTTTTATGAAGATGGTGAAATCCACTACACTTGAGGCATATGTTCCTAAACTAGATTATAGGGATAGGTTTTTACCTCCATTTTTCACTTCGCATTATTAACCGTCCATACTGCCAACATTATGTCTTAGGTTCGAACCCGACAAGTTGCGACCTTAGCCACTCCTTTTGCACATTGTAATTGGTTCAGTAATGCCTACCCTTCATGGGAACCCTAGTTAGAACCCAAATTTCCATCCAGTTCCCATGTTGCGATTTCCCGTAGGCACGAGATCCCTCCTTTAGCCCTTCCACGACTTGAAGATTGGGCCTCATTCTCCTCTTTTCGTCTATATTATGGCCACATCCCATGGGGGGTTCCCCAAATTTTTTATGTTGCTTAATGATATCCTATGCATTTTTTGCTCGTGTCATTCCTCCCACCGATGTGTTGTTGTTTTCCCATATCCCTCTTACTGCTATGCAATAGCCTTTACCATCTGCCTCTTGCATTATTTGGCCTCCTTTTTGCATCCACATACCCAGGGAGAGAACCAACTGCTAAGAGTGGACCTCAGTTGCCAGTAACATTTGCATTCTTCATTGCTTAGGTCGGTTCCACGTGATTGGAACATAGGAGCATGTTTTTAAGCCATGCGTTCTCTCCTGCCGAGTATACTTTTATCTCTTTTTTCAACCTCATAAAAGTGTTGGATTACTAAGAGGGAGGTGAATCAGTAATAGCGTAATTATAATAATTTTTCTCCAAATAATCCAAGTGTTATATCAATGTAGAATTATTATCCAATAATGAGAAATAAGAAATGAACAATCACACACATACAAAGTATACCAATGTTTTACATAGAAACCCAAATCGGGAGAAAACCACGGAATGCTTTATCTTATATGTCTTGAAGAATTACATTCATTGGAAGCACCGACTTCCTTTGTTTTCCAGCTGCAACTAGAAGGAGGCTCCAACCCCCTAGTTTCTCAAGCTACAACCTGAGGGAAGCTCCAACTCCCCAATTCTCTGGCTACAACCCCCTATGTTCTCCGGCTACAACCACCTGTCATTGCCCTATCCAACCGCCCTGAAGTAGAAATAGAATGATAGAACCACTGTCACACTATCACTGGGAGATATATCGTTGTAAACATGTACCAATAAACCTGAATCATGCATCAACCTATACCTCAACCTGTAATCAACCTGTACCATAAACAAGTGCATCAACCATGCACCAACCTGTACTGAACTATTTGTAATCAACATGTACCATAAACAAGTGAAACCAACCATGTACCAATCATTTTTCAAGTACTCATCAACTATGACTCATCAATATGTACCAACACCATCAACTATACACCTCATGTATGTGCCAACTCATCAACTACTTGTCTCAACCATGTACCCAACTTGTACCTCAACCAAAATCCCTCATCAATTTCATCATGCAAATATGATTTGTAAATCTATAATAAACCTGGTGTATATGATCACATACCTGCAAACCTTCTTTAACTTTAACAACAAGAGACTAGCATTTTCATCAAACGTTTCTTTAGTCTCACAAGACTAGTTTTGGATTAGTCAACAACTCTAACTTGAAATAATCATAACTTTGTACTTGTAATGAATAAAGGTATTAAACTTATACACAATGTTATTTAGTGTTTTCAATGCAATTCCTCCATGTTTCACTACTTGGAACCTCTCAGAAAAGGAGTTATGGAAAAAATTGCAGACCTTGCTGAATTTTGGCTTATTCTAGAGAGCAACCTTGTAGAGCATGCCCCGCACGGATTATTTGTTGAATTCATCTGAAACTGTTACACAAAATACTAGAGACTGTAATCTAACCAATACATTTGGTCTTACTGAATTTGGATCTGTTATTAAGAAGTTATGTCGTTTTTACCCGAAACACTTGTTTTTGACTAGTTTCAAGACTAGCCACAAACCCTATTTTCCACGAAGTGTAACTCCAAAAATACAATGAACCACAAGCTAAATTTTTTACCACATATAATTGGATATGTTTCCTCAATGGAATAGCAATTTCACAGTCTGAATCATTTTATAAAAAAAAATATTGCAAAAATGGTGAGATGACCTGAAAAAAAAAGCATACCTTAGAAAGCATCATCAAAAGAATTTATCCTTCCTTGAATCCCAACCTTCTTTTCTTCACTTTCCTCATAAATTAGGCTTATATATCCTTTGGTTACCTCATACACCTATAGGTATTCAATATTCTCAAGTGTTTCTAAAATAAGAGAGCCTTGCCTCTTATTTATACTCTCCAAGTAGCTTCCTTAAAAACATCTTCTAGGTCACTTTGTCCACTTTTCTTATTTTAGGGTTAACCCACTTCTAATTTCTCCATTAAATTTATTATTTAAATAATTTATTTTGTATTCACTTTGAATTATAGTATATTCATCATTTCACTTTATTATTTACCTATTAAAATCTCTTAAACCAGTTTGACTGCTTTGAACTTTTGGGGCTTCTAGATGACATAAGAGGGTCCTCCAACTTTGTAAGGTCATAACTCTCAAACCGTGAGGAGTCATGTGACGTTCCACATACCACCAGAAATGGCATGACAAGCACTATCCATCTAGTATATTTTCCCTAACAAATTCATTGTCCTTCATCTTATTATTCCACAATTAAGCATGGGTTATCTTACTCCGCAAAGCGTCTTCCCGTGAGGGCTTTCACCATAAGGGGACCACTTTGGAGTTCATCCATATTTATTTCTTATAAACCATGACAAGACAATAAGCAGTCATATTTACATCAAATAATCTTGGGTCCATTACCCAAACCTTTGTGCTGCGGGGCTTTCTTCAAGGGTTGACATCAATGACAACCAACCTTAATCAACAATCTCCCCCTTTGGCATTGATGGCAACACTCTTATGAAATATTGAAATCATATCACTCATGATCCCCCTGGAACCATGTTTCTGTCATCTGCATCTGATAAATCTTTTTCCCTTAGAACCATGCCTCTATCTTCTGCATCTGATAAATCTCTCCCCCTTTGTCATCAATGGAAAAGGTATCTTTCCATCCGGGTTTGCTCCCCCTGACTGAACTGTCCTCTTATGGTGCTTCCTCGTGTACATCTAAGACATATAAGATAAGCATTCAAAAAACATTCATTTTGGAGTAGAAATAACTCCAAGTCTCTCGCGAAGATATTCAAAGGATTCCCGTGGAAGTGTTTTTGTGAAGATGTCTTTCACTTGTTCTTTTGTGCCCACATACTCAACTCTAATGTTCTTTTCTGCAACCTACTCTCGTAGAAAGTGATACTTTATTGGAATGTGCTTCGTCATGGAGTGCATCACCAAGTTCTTCGAGATATTGGTGTGCTTGTATTATCACAATAGATTGGAATGGGATCATCATAATCATCCTGTATATCTGTCAGAGTTTGTTTCATCCAAAGAACCTGTGTACAACATGATCCTGTTGCAATATACTCTGCCCTGGCTGTAGATAAAGATATTGATGATTGTTTCTTGCTTAGCCATGATACTAAACACTCACCCAAGTAGAATGTTTCCCCACTGGTGATTCGTTGGTCATCAATACACCCTGCCCAATCTGCATCTGTGTAGGAAATAAGTGATAGATCCTTTCCTTTTGGATACCATAATCCAAACTCTTTTGTTCCTTTGAGATATCTTAAAATCCTCTTCACTGACAACACATGTGACTCCTTTGGTGCTGCTTGAAATCGTGCCACATGTCCAACTGTCTGCATTACATCTGGTCTGGATGTTGTCACATATAGTAGGTTTCCAATCATTGACATGTATTGCCTCTGATCTGTAGACTTTGAATCATCATCTTTTCTCAACTTGCATCTGGTTTGCATGGGAGTGATAACTGGTTTTCAATCTTCCATTCCGAACCTCTTTAGCATTTTTCTGATATATTTTGTTTGAGAAATAAAGATTCCTTGGTTTCTTTGACGTATCTGAAGTCCCAAAAAGAAGGATAGTTCTCCAAGTAACGACATTTCAAATTCATTCTGCATATATTTTGCAAATTTTTCGCTTAACCTGTCATCATCACTACCAAAAATAATATCATCAACATAAAATTCAATTAATAAAATATTACCTTCACTTACCTTGATGTAGAGGTTGTTGTCTGCACTTCTTTTTCTGAACCCTGTATGTTGCACATACTTATCCAGTCTAGAGTACCATGCTCTAGGGTCCTATTTTAGACCATACAAGGCCTTCTTTAATTTACACACATAATCTACGTTCTCTGACAACTGAAATCCCTCTAGTTGTTCAATGTAGACTTCTTCTTCAAGTTCCCCATTCAGAAAAGATGATTTTACGTCCATCTGATATACTTTAACATTTTTGGAGCATGCATAGGCTAAAAGAAACCAGATTGCTTCCATTCTGGCAACTGGGGCAAATGTCTCTTCAAAGTCGATTCCTACAATCTGTGCATGTCCTTTACATACCAATCTAGCTTTGTTTCTTGTAACTTGTCCATCTTCATTTAATTTATTCATGAAAACCCATTTTGTGCCAATCACATTCTTATTCTTTGGTCTTGGAACCAGTTCCCAAGTGTCATTTTTCTCTATTTGATCAAATTCTTCATTCATGGCCTTATTCCAAAATTCATCCTTGTTGACTTCTTCAAAATAGTTTGGTTCAATTGTAGATAAGAGTGCTAGGTGTGTTTGTTCTAGTGAACGGATTTTTCTTCTAATCTCAACTCTTGCATCTTTGTTTCCAATAATCTGATCTGAAGGATGATTCTTCTATACTCGTTTTCTATGTGTCTTTGGAGATACTTGTTGAACTTGCTCTTATGTTTCTGTCGGATTCTCTTCATCTTCCTCTTGTACTTCATCATCTTCTTCTTCTTCTTCTTCGAAAATTTGTTCCATTGATTTGTTTTCTTCTTCCTTTGATTCTGGTCTGCTTGTTTCATCAATTGTTACATTGATGTTTTCCACAACTTTGTTCAATCTTAGATTGTAACACTTGCGTGCTTTCCTTATACTTGAGTAACCAACAAGTACTCATTTGTCCACACGAGATTCAAACTTTCTCATTCTTCCATCTTCTCTTTTGATGTAGCATTTGCTTCCAAAAACTCTGAAGTGTTTCACATTTGTTGGTCTTCCTTTCCATAGCTCGTAGGGAGTTTTATCAGTGTTGTTTCT
>SNQJ01S0042864.1:99088-115470 GCA_010110895.2 Picea sitchensis
AAACACTATCCATATAGGATATTTTCCCTGACAAATTCACTTTCCTTCATCTCATTATTCCACAATTAAGCATGGATTCTCTTACTCTGCAAAGCATCTTCCCATGAGGGCTTTCACCATAAGGGGACCACTTTGGAGTTCATCCATATTTACTTCTTATCAACCATGACAAGACAATAATGAGTCATATTTACATCAAAAAATATTGGGTCCATTACCCAAACCTTTGTGATGTGGGGCTTTCTTCAAGGTTTGACATCAATGACAACCAACCTTAATCAACAAAAAGGACACGAAAAAGACACTCACGAGTCTCCTTTAAGCTCTTTTTCAGACTCCCTAAACATGAAAATATTGTCAAGTGAGATTTTTTTCTCTCACACTCATTAAATGGTTTTGAAAGGATGTTTATTTAGTGTAATTTTAACACTTTTTTAGACTAGATGGACTACTTAAAAAAAATGAATGCTCTAGTCAACCTAGGCTAGAAGAGTTATCCCTTGTATTGTTTTATACATTTTCGGGCTCGGGGGACTAAATTTATGAAAAACAATATCTGAGACCCCTTCTGTCATTCTTTCAGGCTCATTAAACCATGAAGGAGACCGCGCATACTTGTGTCATTTTTTCGTGCTCGTTAAACCATGAAGGATATGAAAAATACAAAAAAAATAAAAATAAAAAAGAGTGGGGCTCTTTCACCATTGGTCTATTCTCAAAATGGTAGCATTAGTCTAGTCTCCCTTGAACATGGCACCTGTTGGAGTCCTCATCCTACAGTTGGGTTTTATTTTTCCTATGATTCATCCCAGTGATATGAGTCACAACTACTCCTTTGGCTGGTTACTATTCTAGTCGTCATGGAGAGTGCTTCAATGCCTCTTGTGTTGATGCACTATATTTGTCCAACTTTTGTTTCTTTCTGCCAAGTCACCATTGTGTCATGCTATATGTTCAAGGGAATTTTAAGCTTGAGTATGCCATCTGATGTTTTGTTTACTTTCCAAGCCAACCATCCCTGTGTCAGTTGTACTTAGTGATGCTCTCTCTTCACATCATCTCTCGGTGTATGTTCCATGTCGATTGATGAGGGATACATCAAGGCCCTCCTTCGATGGATCTATTCATATCGACTTCATCACATTATCTAGGAGAGGGATCTAGAAATCATGCAGTACCTTGGAGCTTGCAGTCCTTAGTGGTAGGCCTCCTCATGATCAATAGTGGGTTTCCATCATTGACTCCTAATTGATTGATTCTATGAGTGTTAGACATCAGATTATCTATTCACACTCGCTAGATTATACTAGGTACCTTGGGGTCCATATTCATCATCAGTGAGTCCCCTCGTGTCTGTTAATAATATACCTCAATGACCAGTGATTTGACGGTTTCTACCATGCTCGACATCAGCTCTTTTATTCACATGGTGTAGATTTGTACCATCGGAGTTTTGGACGAAGACCTTGGGTTTGGGGACACAATAATCCTTTACAACCTCCCCTCCCAAGTTGTGTTGGATTATATCACTTGTATATGAAGACTTCGGAGGCACTCTCCTTAGTTCTCATTATCTTCCTAACATCTATATGTTGTGTCATAGATCCACATTGTAGTTGTTGGTGCCTATGATTATGCTCATGACATAGATCCACAATGTATTTACTTATGTCTATGGTTGAGTTCATGACGTAGATCCACATTGTATTGTTTCGTGGCTACGGTCTTATTGATGACATGGATCCACTATGTATTCTTTCGCAGCCACAGTCTAGCATTTCATTTCATGGATCCACAGTGTATTGTTTGGTGGTCATGCTCATTATGAGTTTGAGTATGTCTACCTTGGGGATTGGTCTATATATACTCATCCTTGGTGTTTGATTGCAGGACTTCATTGGTTTATGCACCTCTGTTGCTCTCTCCTTGCGCTGCCTCACATGGACATTATTGTAATGTATTTCAACCATCCACTCCTTTCCCGACCTCACACATTAGGGTGCATTTGTTATAGCCTTAATTTCCACCCTATAGGCCAGAGAGGAAATCATCAGACGATTAAGGCCCAAATACATGTTTTTCCTAAGGATTGATCCCTTTTTATCCCTTATTGGCATTCTCGTGGGACACCTAGTGGACAACAAGCGAGGCCCTCCCTGGACACCAGTGGCTCGTCAAGCGAGGCACTTTCAAACTTCTAGAATTGAGAAGTTACAAGGTGTTAGGAAAAGGATGATTTGGATATTTCTGTCAAATTTCTAGGAACTCACGTCATTCGAGTCTCTAGTGGCCTATGGAAGATCTAGAAGCCTCTCCCAAGCCTCCTCCAAGAGATATATAACAAAGGCAAGCCATGGGAAAGAGGGGGAAGAATTCAGAGTATTGCTATGTTGTCCAACTGCAGAGGCATCCATCATCACAGCCACAATTCAGTGAGCCTAGACTAACAAAGGAGTTTATGTAGATTTTAACCTTATACAATAATTTACTGCAAATAGATTTTCAATAAAATAACATAAAAGATACAATGGAAAATACACACATTACACAGAGATTTTTCCCCTGGAAACCCAAACCAGGAAAACCAACATATTCTATATTCATTCACATCATACATTGTTTACAATACAATTTACATATAGGAGCCAACGACATCTAAAACTCTAATCCAATTACTTGTATTAGTTAACAACCCTAATTCCTTAACCAGAAATAGAAAACCATCGACGAAAAACCATGTGTCGAAAAATCCCCCATAAATGGACACAAAAACCGACGACCGCCCAAAAAATGGACACAAAAAATGAGGATACAGGGTTACAGAGGGTTACAGGGTTACATATCCAACATTCTCCCACTTGTTGTTTTCTTTGCATACAAGGGGTTACAGGGTTACATAGTCAAAAATCTAGGGCAACATTGCTCATAGATCCTCTACACCAAGAGAACTTCTTAGTTCTCACAGATTTTGTTAATGAATCTGCCACATTCTTAAAAATGTCCACCTTCATCAGCAACACCTTCTTTTCTTCAAACATGTCTCTCACAAAGCGATATTGAACATCAATATGCTTTGTCTTTGAATGATAAGTCGGGTTCTTTGCCAGAAAAAATGCACTCTGACTATCACAATCTATCCTTACAGCTCGTTGTACCAACCCAATACCTGAACACAATATTTGTAACCATATTTCTTCCTTCCTGGCATGAGTGGTTGCCATGTATTCAACTTATGTAGTTGAAAGTGCCACTACAGACTGTCTTTTTCTCATCCAACTGATTTCTCCACCAAACAGATTAAACACATACCCTCTTATAGATCTCCTACAATCTAGATCTCCAGCCCAGTATGAATCTGCAAAGCCATGTATGTCCAACACTTTGTCCAATCCTAGTCTTCCTTGGTAGCACAATCCATAGCTAGCAGTGCCACACAAATACCTGAAAACCCTTTTTATTGTTGTCCAATGCTCCTTCCCTAGTTTTGACATATACCTACTAAAAACTCCCACTGCATGTGCAATGTCTGGTCTAGTACAGACCATTGCATACATCAAACTGCCAACCACACTCACATATGGAACACAAGACATGTCCTCCTCCTCTTCCTGTGTCGATCCATAGATAACTTACACCTACAAGAATAGGGACCCTGACCAATTTACATTCATGCATATTAAACCTCTGTAATATTGTCTCGACGTATTTTTTTTTATTTAACCAGAGTTTCATGTTTTTCCGATCTCTTTTAATTTCCATGCCCAAAATGAAATTTGCAGCACCAAGATCCTTGATGACAAATTTAGAGGACAACTGAGTTTTCACATCCTGGATAATCTCCTTGTTGTTTCCTATCAACAACATGTCATCCACATACAAGACAAAATAATTCAAATGATTACCAATTAATTTAAAATACACACAGTGATCCTCTTTTATTCTTGTGAAGCCAAGTCCCAGCATATAAGTATCAAACTTTTGATACCACATCCTTAGTGATTGTTTTAAACCATACATGGACTTTTTCAGCTTGCATGCCAACTCCTTCTTTCCCTTCACAACAAATCCTTATGGTTGCTTCATATATATTTCTTCTTCCAGATCCCCATGTAGGAATGTTGTCTTCACATCCATATGTTCTACTTCAAAATCAAATGCAACAACAACACATAACATAAATATAATATAATTTAACTTGGCAACGGGAGAAAAAATATCACCAAAATCAATTCCCTCAACCTGGGAATAACTCTTTGCTACTAACCGAGCTTTGGGTTTCTCCACTTTTCCTTCTACATTCAGCTTCTTTTTAAATACCCATTTGTTGCCAATGGGATTTCTTCCAGTCGGCAACTCCACTAGATCCCAAGCCTCATTATTATCCAAGGCTTCCATTTCTTCAACCATGGCCTTTTCCAGAGTTTTCCATCCTCTGAATCCACTGCCTCCCTAACAGTTCTAGAATCATCATCAGTAATAGACAAAGCTAAATTTGAACGGAAATAAGATGGAGTATACCTTTCCAATGGCCTTTTTTCCCACACTAATCTCCTCAATACTGGAGTATGAGGATCTTCTTCTTTTGGTTCTTGTTCTTCTATAGAGTCAGATTCATCATCCTTTGGCTCAAACTCTATTTTATCTGGTTCTTCCTTACTTGGTAGGAATTCCTGTTTCACAACATCCTTCATTTCTCTAAATACCACATCTCAACTATACACAACCTTCTTAGTTTATAGGTTCCAAAGATTATAACCTTTAAGACCATATTTATACCCAATAAAGATACACTTTTCAACCTTCTTATCTAGCTTACTCATGTTTTCCTTTGGAACATGAACATAGGCCTCACATCCAAATACCTTAAGATGTGTGAGAGAAGGTTTCTTACCAGTCCATACCTCTTGTTGAGTCTTGTCATCCAATGTTAATGAGGGTGATATGTTGACCAGGTAACATGCAGTACCTACTGCCTTTGCCTAGAATTTATTCTCTAACTCGACACCACTGAGCATGCACCTTGATTTTTCCATCAGGGTCTTGTTCATCCTTTCTGCAACTCCATTCTTTTGAGGTGTATATGCATTAGTCTTTTGCCTTGCTATACCACACTTCTTACAGAATTATTCAAATTCATTCCCGCATAACTCTCCACCATTATCTATCCTCAACACCTTAATTATTTTCTATGTTTGATTCTCAACAAGAGCCTTAAACTCTTTAAACATGTCAAAGACTTCAGATTTCTTCCTGAGAAAATATATCCAAGTATTCCTCGAGAAGTCATCTATAAATGAGACATAGTACACAGATTTTCCCAATGATGGAATCAACACGGGTCTAAACACATCACTATGAACTAGCTGTAAAATTCCTTCTACCCTCGTTGCACTAGAGGGGAATCTTACCTGATTCTGATTCCCATGCACACAATGTTCACAGAAATCAAAATCCAAAGAGCATTTATACATACCTTCAACCATACCTTTACCCTGTAGTAGTCAAAGACCCTTCTCTCCAATATGCCCCAGTCTTTAATGCCATGACATAACCTTTTCTCTAGAGACTGTAGGATTTTTTTCTTCTTTTGCTCCAATATTAGGAACAATGAAACTATTACACCCATCACTAATAGTTCTTCCTTGCAACTTATACAGAGTTCCAATATGAACTCCCATTAGCAACACCATTTCTCCTCTAACCATCCTGCAGGTTTCTTTTTCAAATACCATTTTTACCCCTACATTGTCCATTTTGCTTACATAAATTAAATTTATGGCCAAACCTGGGTGTGAAAAACACCAGGCAGTGTTCTAATCCTTCCATCTATGCACCTAAACTTGACTTTTCCTCCTCCTATGATTCTGGTTGTCAATTCAACACCTTGGAAAACATTACCTCCGTCGTACCTTTCATATTCACAAAACCACTTCCTGTGGGGAGTCATATGAAAGGATGCACCCGAGTCAACCAACCATGACTCATTATCTGCATGTGTTCTTGAAGAATCCAAGTACACATCCCCTCCTTCTTCCTTGCATTTATTTTCTTCTGTAGAGGGAGCACCTTCAGATCCCTTCACTTTCTCAATACTTTTGGATCTACATTGCTTCTTGAAGTGACCTTATTTTCCACATCTCCAACATACCTTTACAAACTTTATGGGATATTTATATCTATCCTTAGAATTAGATCTCCCACTTGAGGACTTATATATATTTCTATCCTAGGAGCGTCCTCTTGTAAATAATGCATCTGTGCTCTGTCCTTCCATGTTCTTCCATCTCATCTCCTCCGATAACAAGGATGAGACCACATCATCGAAACTCAAGGTAGTTGTGTTACTACCTATGGCCACAACCAGACTATCCCATGAATATGGTAAAGAGCACATTAAACTGATACACTTATCTTTATCTAAAATTTTAATCTTAATAGATAACAACTGACTTACCACGGTGTTAAAGGCATTCAGATGCTCTGTCACCAAGTCTCCATCTCTCATCCTCGGGTTATACAACTTTTTTCCGCAGGAAAAATTTATTTACCAAGGACTTAGACTGATACAAGTTCCCCAACTTATCCCATAACGCCTTGGTTGTAGCTTCCCCTAACACATTCAGTAATACTGAATATGAGAGACACAATCAGATTGTGCTCCCTCGCCTTCTGATCCAACTTTTTCTAGTCATCTGATGACATTCCTGTAGGTGCAGTACTTGGATCCATCGCAACCCACTAATCTTTGTCTACCAATAGATCTTCCATATTGAGCTTCCACAACTCAAAAATTTTCCCATTAAATTTATCAATCTCTATTTTCGAACTACTCTCCATTTCTCTTCACCTGAAGAATCAATACCGCAAATCTCCCACTGTAACAAGGCTTATCACAATCTCGAGCCAAACCCCTGACAACAAAGGCATCCCCCTGAAGCCAATAATTGCTCTGATACTAGATGTAGATTTTAACCTTATACAATATGTTACTACAAACATATTTTCAATAAAAGAACATAAAATATACAATGGAAAATACACACTTTACACATATATTTTTCCCCTGCAAACCCAAACCGGGAAAACCAACATATTCTATATTCATTCACATCATGCATTGTTTATAATAAAATATAAATATGGGAGCCAGTGGCATCCAAAACCCTAATCCAATGACCTAGATCAATCAACAACCCTAATTCCTTAACCAAAAATAGAAAACCATCGGTGAAATACCATGTGCCAAAAAACCGCCCATAAATGGACACAAAAACCGAGGAAAAAAAATCAAGGGCACTACCCTCAAACCCCCATGAAGGGGGGAAGATCCCCCCTGCAATCCCCTAGGGCGTGCCTAANCCCCTAGGGGGTGCCTAAGGAGGCTAAAGGAGGATGCATATTCATCAAGTTGAGGTATGAATTTATATTTATTCTCTATGCTTCATTAATAGATCATTTAGTTTTCCTCCTCAATTTTTTTCTCTGATAAATGAATATTCATATCTGGTTTTTATTGTTGTATATCAGACTAGATCAAGCTAGATCTAGGATTTTAACACTAGGAAGATAAGTAGAATGGTATTGTTTTGTCTTTGGTGTATAGGGAGTACGTTGTAGAATCTGAGGTTGGAACTTTGGGACTGCAGCAGCCAAGATTCACTAAGGACAAACTTCAGGAAAAGGTAATCCATTCTCATATTTTCTTGTGTAATGATTTGCTTGTCTCTAGGAGAATCATAAGAAATCTATACCACTCATATTTAGGATTATTAGGCCAATCCTAGGGATTTCTTACCGATCTGCTTAGTTAGATCCATGTCAGAAAAAAATACCATAACATATTGGCTTCTAGAGGTGACTCCATTGGGGAAGAATTCTTCTAGGGACTCAAAAGATGTAAGTTCCTAGGCCTCATGTGGTGCTTGCCTCTAGCAACTCAAATGATGTGAGTTCCTAGGCCTTTGAAACGAATATCCAACTCATCCTTCACCTTAAACCTCGTAACTCCTCAATTCTGGAAGTTTGACAGTGCCTTGCCTGACAAATAACTAGTGTCAAGCGAGGGCCTCGCTTGTTGTCCACTGGGTGTCCCACGAGGATGCCAATAAGGGCTCAAAAAGGGTTCAATCCTTAGGCAAAAGATGTATTTGGGCCTTAATCCTCTAATGTTTTCCTCTTCAGCCTATAGGATAGAAATTAAGGCTATAAAAGACCAGAGCAGAGGAATTTGTGAAGTTTTCATGAGAAAAATAGGAAAATTTCCCAGAACATGAATAGTCAGCATTGGAACAGAGAATACCCAGATCTACACTTGAGTAGAGAGGGTTGTGGTTCAATGTTTGCTAGAAATAAATCAACACTAGTAAGGGGAGGGCATTGAGGGATTGTGTAGTAGTGAAGGGACTCCCTTGTGTAGAGGAAATTCAGTTGGGAAGGCACCTAGTAAGCTTGTGGTGGCCCTAGGCTTAGTGTGAAGAGGGGATTTTTGTTGTTGCTAGTGTAGTGAAGGAGAGTAACCATCCTGACCAAATACTTAACCTAAAATCTAACTAGTGAGAGTCCCCTGGTGGTACCATGGCCTGGCACAGGGGTGGATTGTTGTATAAATCAAAAGTGCGACAAAGCCTACAATTGGGTGTAAAGGCATTCACCCTCACTCAGTTGGTGAATTGAAATTGGACCTGAAACAGATAAGTGTTTCTTAATGTATCTAGCAAATATTTGTTAATAAATATGAATTGCATTTTGTCCTCAATGGTAGGCTTAATACATTGATTGAGTGTTAAAATCTTAGTTTTATCGGTATAATGAAGTTCCTTCTCAAATATTGATTAATTACCAGAGATGATTGTGTATGAGAGGTCTAATGGAGGCCTCTAACCTTGTGTTTTATCCAAGCCATTGAATGGAAAGTTTACAGGATGAGAAAACTATCATTTCAGTGGTCGCTGGGAGGTGTTTTCTATGTAATAAAGATGAGGGCCAAGGATCTAAAGGGTTGGGATTAAAACCTTGCAAACAATGCCAAGGACATTGTAGGTCGATTCGCCTTGAAACACCCCTTAACCTTGTTGAAATACCTGTTTAAACCCCAAATAAATATCATCCATAGATCCGATGTGGAGTATCGATCTAGATCATTTGTTGGAGATATGGACTTTCGAGAAATCTTTTAAGAAGGAGAACCTTTCGAAAAGACCTTGGAGCAATGGTAAAGTGAAATTTCCGATGGGAAAGTTCTAAGTCGACAAGAGCCCTCGATTTACCTGGAGAT
This sequence comes from Picea sitchensis, assembly GCA_010110895.2. Lineage (NCBI taxonomy): Eukaryota > Viridiplantae > Streptophyta > Pinopsida > Pinales > Pinaceae > Picea > Picea sitchensis. The sequence goes on from SNQJ01S0042864.1 coordinate 108,363, forward strand.
TATGTTGATGAGATCAAGACCGTAGATTTCATATTAAGTAATATCGCTAAGCTTATCGGAATATTGGTTATTGGAAGATCCACGAAGAACGTGCAGAAGGAACTTCTAATGAAGAAATCCTGAAGGCGAAGGTCCGAGAGGACCAGAGCCGTAGATCTGTCGATGACTCGGTCGATAAGATATCAACCATTGATTTCATCATGGGAATAGCCAATAAGAGAACCCTGTCAGAGTTGTTGGTTCAATTAAACACTAAGAGGATATGAGATCCAAGAGATCCTTGACCGTTAGATGTGGTTCAGAAGATTCTAGTTCAGAAATAACTGCTCAGAAGAACCTCGAGATTGTGGAAAGGGGGTATTTTTTGATGGTAGGATCCCGAGTGGATGAGACCCATTGATCTACTGAGGAGTCCATCTGATGAGATCTCATCCATAGATCATGCCATAAACCCCACTGGTCAAGTGACGGAAGGGGATTGGGTGAGACCATTAACCGTCGTGCGTTTGGAGGTTCCAAAGGAATTGGGATGGTCAATTTCCCTAGTTCCTAACCGTTGGACTTGTCAGAAGAAATGGATTGGAAGAAAATTTTGGGGGTTACACGGCCTATCTTTTTGATGAGATAAAATAAAACCCACCACCAGTCGTTGATTTAACCTGAGCTGAGAGAGTTAGGGTCATTCATCGGAGTGATTTCATCTCCCATACTGCAAGGATGTTTTCCATTACATGATTTCTATGATAGTGCGATGTGTCCAAGAACATGTCACTACCACGATAGAGCACGTGCGAATATTTCCATTGGTGCAGATGATGTGGAGGAGTTGTTGTGGTAGCCATGTAGGACAGAGGACATGGGGATGGGTAAGGCCCATAATACCTTATATCATTTCAGACTGCGTAGGAACCCGAAGGAACACTAACTTTGAGCAGGTTTCTAGCCATAGTATTAAGACCTAAGATCAAAGTGGTAGTGGAAAGAGGAATTTTGACATCCCACTAGGCTAAGCATGGCTTAGGGGGTCAGGTGTGGTACAGAGTGGTAACAAAGTAGATTTAAAAATCTAGCCTTGAATGTTCAATGGACCACCAAGGATGAATGAATTTTGTAATATCTTACATGATTAAAGTGTATGTTCTATTGCTAAATGATTTGATTGTGTTAATGAAGTGTTAACAACAGTTTTGCACAGGATTGACAGTGGGAATGGAGTCCTAGTTTGGGACTGTCTAAGAAGACTGATGCTTGGACAAGGCCGGGAGTTTTTTTTCATATAATTTGAAATGTGATTTTCTAATAGTGGCTTGTTTTTTTGACATGTAGGAGATATTGAAAAGGAAAAACAAAGGTGAATGGTGCAACATAGTATGGAAGAAACCTCACATCTCTGAGATGAAGAATTTGATGGAAATAGGGCTAGAGAAACCCTTCTAGATTTGGTAGCCACAGTAAGGAGTCTGAAAGAAGACAATGAAAGGCTCATTAGAGCTCAAGTTGAGCAGGAAGAATTAAATGCAGTACTATTGCAAAGTCTGTCTGAGATTCAAAAGCATTTGCAGCAAGGTCCAGCTACTAGAAATACAGGATGAGAGTAGTCTAATAAGCCACAAATCCCATCAGATATCTAGAAGCATGGGAAAACTCACAGTAATGTGGGGAGGATTTCTTCCAAGAAAAATCACAGGGATGCTAGGAGAAGCAATTCTAGTGGAAACACTTGCACATAGTTATCTAGTGGAAATACCCCTACAAAAGAGCTATCCAACAGTGACACTGAGTCAAGTGTTCCCAATGTTAATGTTTATGCCATTATTATAGTTCTTTTCATTTCATAAGATAAGAGCATAATAAGAACAAGATCACTGAGAAATACACATCCACAAGAGACACAACATTTATCCTGGGAAACCCTCTAGGGGAATAAAACCCGACAAAACTTCCTTATCATAAATGAAACATGCAATGTTCAGAGATAACTCAACCAATCTGAGAAAATGTCCTCCTCAGAGATCGCCACCCCTTCTTCTTCTCTCACCAACTTGTAATTTTGACTTGCCTCATGGAACATGAGGCAGAGTGGAAGAGTGTGTGTTAAGTGAGTGGCTAGCCTCTTATTTATATCAATCATGTGTGAAGAGTCACCATCGGCAGGGCCGACCTCTCTCTGCTTGGGTGGGTAAATCCACCTTTAATTAAATCCTATCCCTTTCATTGCATAGCTGTTGGGGCGGCTGTATTACGCATTATGGTGTCCAGATGAAGCCCGATCCATAAAGGGGATTTGGTCCTTATACAATTACCGACTTGATTAATCTTCAATGGGGATTAATCTAATAATAAAAATAATAATAATGACATGATTAATCCACAATGGGGATTTAATCCAATAACAAAAATAATAAGAATGCTCTTAGGAGTTACATTATTTTAAACACCCAAGAAGAAGAAAAGAGACACTCATAGATTTCTCTGACAAAATAATTGAAGAAGGAAAATATGTCTACCTTTGATGGAGAAATCAATAGATGAGAAAGAGGTTTAGAGTTGGTTGTTAGGATTAGGGAAGTATTTTTGAGTGCATAATTAATCAGAAAATACAAAGGAAAAGGAAACCATTTTCAATTTGAATGTATGAGCTCAATATGGTGGGAGGACCTCAAATAATTTAAGGGATTGAAAGAAAGAAGTTGACTTGGTGTTTAGAAATATTCCGAGGAAGGCGCCTTTTGTTGATTTTTCAATAGCGAGTTAAACATGAAGTTCATTCCATTTTAGCATTGTATAACCACTAATGTTGAAACCAAGATCACAAGAAGAAGCACCATGCTGCACAGAACACAAAAATTATCTGGGAAACCCTTCTCAACAAGGGAAAAACCAGCCAAATCCTTGCTATATTCTTCAAAGAGAGAAAGAACTTCACCACCAAGAAACCTAGCACACAGAGGGGTGCTCAAACCCTATAAGACCCCAAGCCCAAGAGAGGTGTGCACTTTTTTCAAAGAAGGTGTAATTGCTGAAATTTCCAAACTCACACGAAGATATGATTCCTCAATATTGGGAATTTACCTTTATATACTAACACGAGACACAATGTTGCCAGTGTCTATTGGCTGCATGGTATGAATACCTCACTAGCTTATAATATAATTAATATTAGCGAATAATTATCTTTACATTAATTACAAATGTAGGGTAAGAGGCCGACATGTACCCTTTACATTTACAATTAGGGTTACATGCATGTCTGACTCTTGTACAATATAGAACAGGATCAGATTCGCCCACTAGTGCTCATCCACTTTTGGCACATCCATAGGGATGTCCATATCTCGGTCTCATTGCATTACACAAAGGAACCACTTCTTCACACATTCTGATGCTCCTCCATGACGCGTCCACTCAATAGATATTCTTTCCCAATGCATTACACATGAGATTCATATGGAGTTTCTCATCAACTATCTCTTAGAGGAGGCTAATACATCATCTTCATTTATGTTCTCATGATGATGCACCCAACACTTTGAGTTTTCACACATTCACCGGTAACCAACCACATGCCACGTCTAACTTCAGTAGAGATCAACTTTCCCATACGGTAATCATCTGGAGTTCTTCTCAGCTCTATGAATGGAGGTCATCTCGTTCGAGATCTATCTCGGTCGGAACCACACCCTCTTAGAGGGGATTTCTCGGAGTTTGTAAGATGGATAAATATCTCACATAGCTACAATGATCCCATCTCAGGTTTTGTAAAGATGGAGAATGTATCGCATAGCTACAATCATCAACCCTCCCTCTCGGATAGGGAGGCATTCTTCATCATGCCAAGTCTCACATAGATGTACTTTGAATTTGTCTTGGTTTGAGTCATCAACCTCCCTCTATACTAGGGAGGCATTATTCACCAAGTTAGTTGGTGAAGATGTCTTCAATCTGCTCATGTGTAGGAAGGCGCGTAGTAATGCGATTTTCCTTTGCATCATATCTCTTATATAAGGATATTCCATCTCCTTCGTGTTTGATCCATCGCGGCTCTTGGGTTCTCAAGGAGCTTTACACCTGACTCTTGGTTATCATAGGATCAATTTTATGGTCGGAAATCTGTCGAGCTTGTGAAGCCACAATTCTTAGCACACTCGATGCTATATACTCTACCTCTATGGTACTCAAGGGCACATATTTTTTTTTTTTGTTTCCTATTGCATCAACAGAAACCATGGAAAACTTCATGTTAGAACATCAAAATGGGTGTGCTCTTCGGTCCACTATACTTTTCTGCTCAATCTGAATCAACACATCCTGCAAACTCAAGTTCGGTGGAGGAATATCTGGTATCATCCAAGTATAAGTATATATCTTAATACATGCGTTATTTGTTGTCAATTGAGTGAGTCTATCTCAATTGACTCGTGAAATGACTAAGGACATGTGTTGCATGGAATGAATCAAGTCTGGTTTTAACTAGATACATTAGTGATTTATTCAGTTGTGGATCAGTCTCGTCCTTTTCATCATCAATCTTCTTCTTTAAAATCCATCCGCGATTGGATTTTGCATTCTATCATGCTTGAACTTATTTAATATTTTCATTTGTATATTTTCCTTGACTTCGGGAAAATATCATCGTCCTCTGTCATACTTCTTGTCCCAAGTGTAGTTAGCATCATCTTTCAGTTCTTCATCTTGATTTCAGAAGTCAAAGGTTACTTGTATCCAACAAAAAGGATTTATGAATAAGTCATCAAATCGGGCTCGTCATCAACGTTGTAATGATATAGGTTTGGATTGGCAACACTCTTGTTGAAATCCATACCTCATCAAGAATTTATCTATCTAAAATAGTTTACAACTCATGGATACGGATGGGAAGTGTATCCGGGTTTACTAGTTAAGTGTCTCATCATGACCAACTCCCTTTGTTTGTGAGAAACCTCTGGCTATAGATCTTGTTTTGTATTTCTTGACACTTCCATGTCGGTGCATGTTTGATCATTATAGATCCACTTGGAATTTACCACAGACTTCCATTTATGGTCCCGGAATAATATCTTATGCATCATTCTTTAAGATATACTAGTATTATTCTTTTATGACATATTTCCATACTTGTTCTCTTGTTTCTTCTCTAAGACAAGGAGAATTAACATCAATGAAGTGGCTCATCATTGAAGGATAGCTTCGAAAATCTATTTTGCTTTCGGGATGTGCCTTGAGAGGATTATATGTTTCTATGCCTCTTTCTAGAGTGAGTCTAGGTAGGCCTTTTATGACCTACAACAATATCTCCCGAACATATCAAGACAAGCTGGAATAATGTTTGTCTCCCTCTAAACTGCAAAGGGGAGGAATTGTTATCTTCTTTGTTAATATCCATCGAGATTCTGGATCTTTGAGGCTATGTATCCAAAGGATAGCGTCTTTGCTTGTCTCAATCTGTCTCGACCAGGGATGTCGATCACGGAATGTTTTGAGAGATTCATTGTATCCTTTCTTTCTAAAGGATCGAGCTTGGACTTCTTCTCTTTAGGTACATGAAAATACCTTTGTGCACCCAAATAGCGAATTGTTCAATCTCGGGCTTCATTTCAATGAAGACTTCTTCGAGAGTTATAATTTTTCAAAGTCTGGTGAAGACTCTTACGTTTGAACATACATTGTTTTCATGCATTCTTATGCCCATATAATCATAGAAATATTATGATCATGTATTATTACATTGGTTTCCCCAATGATGGTTATATTCTTCTTCTTTCTCAAATAGTTTGACTCCCTCGAGTCAAAATGGCTCCCCTCTGAAGGACAGCTTATCTTCCTGATATTAACCTATCTGGAACATGAAACAGGAGGAACCAAAATAATAATATATCCTAAAGGAGAATAAGGAGTGCATCTCTAGAATTAAAACAATTTAAGAATTGGTGTCATAGCTACAACACCTACTTGTAATATAGCAACTTTAGAAATAGGTTAGAGGAATGACAATTACAACAATCAAGAGCACAGGTCTTCACTTTGGAGTGTGGGTGTTCCCTCACGAGATGCATTAAGATCCTCTAGATCCATGACTTCAACAAAGGGTCCTTCCTCCTGCAATTACCCTAATGACTGCTTGATACCGATAATATATATACAAGTGCATACATGGGGGTGATGATATGATTTATCCAATGGCTCTTGGTTGATCTCTGTCCTCTCAACATATTCATGAAGGAGGTATGTCATAGTTTATCCGTTTTCTAGGGATAACTAGGAGATCATGTCACCGAGGCCACGAAGTCTAGACATGAATTATCGAGGCGAGGATTGACCTAAGCATACAGCCCTAGAAGGGGCCCATCCTTCTTCTTCTTAGCCCAGTTGTCTGTCGGCCGTGGCCGGCTTCCATCTGTCGGCTTGGACTTGCGATAGAAGACTCTTGCTCCATGAGGTAATTGGTCCAGGGTATCATGTTAATTCCCATGTCATGTTCAACAGCATCCATCACCATCGGCTTGGACTTGCATCAGAGAAGACTCTTGCTCCATGAGGTAATTGGTCCAGGTATCATGGTATGTGTCATGTTTGATCATTATAACTTTCTTATATATGCGTCAGGTTCCTTACATTTCTGATAACTGCTTGGATCTTACACTAACCCACTTGACCATTGTTTGGGGGATTAACGAGGTGACCTAGCAAGCTTGTATCCATGGGTTTTGGTTAGCCACCAGGGGGGATTTGAAGAGCCATCGTCCGCTCCCACCATACTACCACTTTACATCTTCTCTCCCATACATCCATCCCATTCCCCTAGTCCGAGCATTAGGATGAACTTTGAAGGGTTACACTTTGTCCTGTGGGAAGAAGGGGCTAAAGGCCCAGGGGGTAAAAGCAGCTAGTAAAAGATAAAAGCCATAGGAAATAAACCTAGAGATGCTTCGCCCAGGGATCCCCGAGAAGGCAATAAAAGGCCTCTCGATAAGAAACAAAAGGGACCCTAAGAAAAATAACAAAACAAGACCTAACCAAGAGGATGGGAGGTCTCATCACGAGCCGACCCATGATGTTCATAGGTATCTAGCAGTATGACATTGCCATTATCTGGTCACCACGCCAGGGC